>LR753136.1:0-15291 GCA_902729485.2 Mus minutoides | reverse complement strand
ACCTTCCAAATCTGGATTGTAGCTCATTCCAAATATAGTCAAGTTGACAACCAGGGATAGCCACTACAAGCCCCAAACCCTTCTATTTCTCACTCACATAAGATTTCTGAGCTATTTTATATGTAAAAATAGAAAATATTTAGATAATTGATGCCCAGTTTTGATGTATCCCAAGAGTACAAGATATTTATCTATGGAAATAATTTGAGTAATGACTACCCATTTAGACCTGCATTTCTGGTAAATTACACTTTTCATGTCTTATGATTTACAATAACTTATGTTGACTTTCACTAAAATTAAGTAACTAAATTCAGGATACATTTTCATACGTTTGGGCTCTTTTATTTATAGGAACTAAATGAAGCCATTTTAAGTTAAAAAATGTTAATGTCAGACTATATGCATAGATCTATAAATGTATCTATATGTAGATGAATATATTTTTATACATTTGTATCTACAGATGTATATTCTATATTTGCCTTTCCATCTCTCTCTGTTTCTATCTATTTATCTGTCTATTTATCTATCATCTATTTATTTATCATCTATTATCTATGACATATGTGAATATCCATATAGTCTAGTCTTCTTTCTATTGTGATAAAATACTCTGACCAAGAACAATTTTGAAGAGAAAGTGGTTTATTTCTGCTTACATTTCCAGGGAAGAATTCATTATTGAGGGAAGTCAGGGAAGGCATGTAAAAAAACAAAACAAAACAAAAAAAACCCAAAGAACAAAAAACAAAAAACAAAAAAACCAACAACATGGAAACAGGAACAATGAAGGACAGGTGCTTACTGACTCATTCCCCTGTTTGCTCCATGACTCATGCTCAGCTAAGTTTTTTATACAGCCTAGGTCCACCTGCCTAGGGATGGTACTGCCCACAGTGAGTTGGGCCCTCCTAAATCAACCAGCAATCAGACAGTGACCCAAAGACATGTCCATAGGCCATTCAGAGCAAGGAATTTCCTTAATTAAGGTTCCCACTTCTCTGATGACTCCGTTTGTATCGTGTTGACAGTAAAAGTTAGCCCTGGGGTAGCTGGTTAGGTTTCCAGGCATGATGTTCCTCCTATTGAGTAAAATTAGACAGCTGTTGATTAGCCACAAGCTATAGTGCCACTATTGCACCCTTGGGCTGTCTTCCTTGTTGTGGTTCACAGACCTTAAGCTGGTAGGACTGTTGATTGCTCCCTTGTTAGCTTGTACAGCATATTACTTTGAAAGCGACTCTTCAAGAGGGCCTTTCAGGTCAGATCCAGCTCAGATTCTCTTAGTCCTGGGTCTGAAATGTGTACGGTCTCTAGCAATGGGGCTTACTTTCAACTTGTGGGATGCAGCCAAAGGCAATAGTGATAACTTATAATGTTTTGGGAGTCACTTGGTCAACCCTGACCAACACCTTGAGGGAAGGGTTTTCATGCCTGGTACTGTTAGGTACTATCTTAGTCAGAGTTTCTATTCCTGCACAAACATCATGACCAAGAAGCCAGTTGGGGAGGAAAGGGTTTATTCAGCTTACATTTCCACACTGCTGTTATCACCAAAGAAAGTCAGGACTGGAACTCAAGCAGGTCAGGAAGCAGGAGCTGATGCAGAGGCCATGGAGGGATGTTCTTTACTGGCTTGCTCAGCCTGCTCTATTATAGAAACCAAGACTACCAGCCCAGAGATGGTCCCACCCACAAGGGGCCTTTCCCCCTGATCACTAATTGAGAAAATGCCTTACAGTTGGATCTCATGGAGGCATTTCCTCAACTGAAGCTCCTTTCTGTGTCAAGTTGACACAAAACTAGCCAGTACAGGTACTTTAAAATCTATCTATCTATCTATCTATCTATCTATCTATCTATCTATCTATCATCTATCTGTCTATCTTCTATCTATCTATCCATCCCTCTATCTATCCATCCCTCTATCTATCTATCTATCTATCTATCTACTCATGCACATACATACACATATAATGTATATATATGTGTTTGCATATACATGCATTATATGTAATTTTAAGTAAATACAAAACAATATGATTTCTTATGGCTTTTTCAGACATCCCTAGTGCTGTTTGTCCCTCCTCTTTCTCCTCTGCACTGACCTCCATCTCTTCATGTAAAGCCTCCCCATTTTCCTATTTCTCTCTACATTTTAAGAATATCCACACTATAGTTTAACTTTAAAACTAAAAAAATATGCCCTATACCTTCAAGTATACCCTTTTTAACCATCTAATCCCACATTGTAAAATTCTAGATGTCAATTTAGAATTAGAAATAAGTGAGATTATCTTACAAACTGTTTTGAAGGCCAGTGAGGACTAAAAGCTGAGCATTTCTGTCTTAACAGCATGGTGTCAGAGACTTACAGGCAGCACTGATGACATTACCAAAGGATTAAAGCTGGGTGGCTTCTTTTTGCCCAACCTGTGGTTGCTAGCTCCTGTGGTAGAAGTGGTACTATGATTATAGGTGACATAAAATGTATAAAGTATAAAAGCCAGAGTCTGGGAAATGGGCTACAGGTGGTTGTTTGACAAAGTTCATTTTCTTTTCAGCCTTTCCTTGCATGGGCCCAAGTGGTATAATAAAAAAATGAAGAGAGGCAGGACAGGCCTTGGTCACCTGCATTCTGGGTAGTCTCACCATCTAGAAAGGCTCCACAAAAGTGGCCAGTTTTCCACACTGGTTTTAGTGGCCCACACTGCCACCTGAGGCCATGGTGATATCTGGGCTATGCCACCACCAAGGGCCATGACTGTGTCCTTGGTCCTGTTTCAGCCAGGGTCTGTGTTGATGTTCATGACCTGTGTTACCACTGAAGGCTATGTGAATATCCACGCTCTGTACTGCAGCCTACAGTCATGTTGATGTCTGGGCCTGTGCTACCACTGAGGGTCTTTTCTGGGTCTGTGGACCTACTGCAGCTAGGTCATGTTCATGGTCTGTGCTGTTGCCAGAAACTATGTGGAGGCCTGTGATTCAGGATTTAGCTGGCTGTGAAGAGCAAAGAAACTACTTTTGCAGTGATATCAATGATTGCAAATGTATAATTGAGAAAGAGACGACTTCTTGGACAACCTCTACCTCCATCTCATACCCCACCCCCAAAGTAGCAATCTAAAAGTGTGACAGAGATGCTAAAGTTAGCTCTCCATAATTGACGGCTGCTGGTAGGAATGCAGAAGGTGAATAATACTGTTCTGTTTAAGGAGTAGGCCGCTGAGAGTTTGACTATGCTTCAGTGAGTATATAGATAACACAAATTGGACTTTTCTTTGAATGAGGAGGTTACAAGGGTGGGGACAGTGAATTTTAATGCAGCAACATGGTTGTTCTGGCAAGGGATCACATCCAAAGACCTTCTAGATCTGTGTGATCTGCTGGAATGCAGACATGACTTTAGTACCCACATTTAGTCCCTAACAGTGAAGGTAAGGTTAGTTGTAAAAGGAATCAGCCATGTTTGGAAGTGATGTCTAATTGAGGGGCAGACGAAGTAATGAATAAGAGAAAGATTTGACAGAATGAGTCAGATATAGGATATGCACAACTCTACTGAGGACAGATAGGAGAGAGGCTACTTGAAGATCATCACAGGGAAAGAGTCAGTCAGTTCTATTGACTTTAGTTGTACAGAGCAGTGGAGTGGAGTTTGTTTGGCGGTTGAAACCAGAAAAAGAGGAAAAGTGAGAAGATTAGAACAAATTGCCAGAATTAGTTTGAGGCCAAGCAGAGCAATTCAGCAAAAAGCCAAGAGCAGCCAGTTTAAATCAGTCATCCTGGAGAGGAATTTAAGCCATAACAGCCAAGTTGAACTAGTCAGCCAGAGTTCAGAAAGAATTGGAAAGGGTGAGCTTTGGTAATAGTGCCAGGGTTTGGTGCCAGCCCATGACATGGATCCCAAGTTGGGCTGGTCAACTTTAGTGAGCCTTTCCTTTCGGTCTCTGCTCCAGTTTTTCCCCTGCATTTCTTTTAGACAGGAATAATTCTGGGTCAAAAATTTTGAAGATAGGTTGGTGACCCCACCCCTCCACTAGGGGTCACATCTATCTACTGGAGGTGAGCTCTTCAGGTTCCATCTCCCCACTGTTGGGTAATTTGCTCTAAGTGGGAGATGACACGCCTAATTCTGTAGACTTGATGCCTCAGGGAAGGGGGATACCCAGAGGTGGGCCTGGGGGTGGGGTGGGGGCGCACCCTCTCAGAGGCAAAGGGGAGGGGGAATGGGATGAAGACCTTTTGGAGGGAGGCAACATTTGGAATGTAAATAAATAAAATAATTAATTAAAAATAAAGAAAGAGTGAGCTTCCTTCTGAGACGACAATTACTCCTGGTGAATAAAAGTTACTTTTACAGGTAGGAAGCTGACATGGAAGGTGTGGGTGGGAAATAAGTGTGATAGGGTACATGATGTGAAATTCCCAAAGAATCAATACAAATATTACGTTTTAAAAATGACCACATTTGCTATGTTCTCTAGGAGTCTCCCTATTCCTGCTGTTTTTAGCTCTGAACACTCTGGATTATGTCTCCCTGACCACTTCTTAAAATGATGTAGGGTTCCTGATAGGTGCTTTTTTTTTTTTTAATGTTTGAAATTATAATTTAATTATGTTTCTTCCTTTCCTTCCTCCAAATCCTCCCCTTTGCCTTTCCCTGTTCTGGTGATGACCCAGTCTCCCTGAACACCCACTAACTGATGGTTCTGAAGGAAGACTTGGGACTCTGAATGATAATTCTTTCCAGAAGAATTTCCCTTTTTTTTTTTTGCTTGTTTTGATGTACCAGAAATTATGCATACTAGACAAATGCTCTAGCACTACACTATATCCCTAGCCCTATTTGGACTTTTTATAAGTCTTGAGGTAGTCTCATTAAGTGCCTCGAACTTTTACAATACCTTAAGTAGGGCTATAGTAAATTGCAATCCTCCTGCCTCAGCCTCCTGAGTAGCTGGGGTTACAGTCCTGCTCTATCTAACCTAGATAAAGATGACTTGTTTAAGCATTAGTGATTAGCCCAAGCAGTAATCCTGAGCTTCTTTGCTTGAGTTTGAGCTTTAAAAGCAGCGTTTAAGCCGGGCGTGGTGGCACACGCCTTTAATCCCAGCACTCAGGAGGCAGAGGCAGGTGATTTCTGAGTTCGAGGCCAGCCTGGTCTGCAGAGTGAGTTCCAGGACAGCCAAGGCTACACAGAGAAACCCTGTCTCAAAAAAACAAAAACAAAAACAAACAAACAAAAAGCAGTGTTTAAAACCCTAGGCAGTGACATGTGAATCAGAAGAGATTGTAGCCTGTTTTACTTTCCTGGGACTAGCAGGCAAGCACTCTGAGGGCTGGTTGGCTTCAACCTGCAGGAGCAGAAATAAAGAAATAATATTCGAAGCCAGATTAAAATGCATTTCCAAAAGAGGGGAAAACCACAAAGCAAGCTCTCCCCCAGCCCACGGCTTAGAACCGTGACACTGAACAAATGTCTACGAGCGTTGAACGTTGACACGAGAGGAGATGCTTTCCAGCATAGTACCTGACTCGGGGTTGGACATCATCCCAGCCCTGGAGGTTGGATCAGAGATTGAAGTAGACCAACACAGCTCTAAGAGGCCACAAATGGGGGATTTGTTCAGGTGAAGCTTGGAAAGGAACTGGGGGCTTAATGAGCTAATTTTCCTTCAGATTAAAACCAGGTGATTCAGTAAGGGAGCCTGAAGGAAAAGCCTGTGGAAACAGAAGTGCCACAGGTGAGTCCCCGTGATGGCATAGCAAGGGGAGGTGGATATAATGGGACCGGGCAGACTTAGAATAGCCACTTAATTTCTTTTTTTTTTCTTCTTTTTTTTTTGGGGGGGGAGGGGGAGTTGAGACAGGGTTTCTATGCGTTCCCCTGGCTGTCCTGTAACTCACTCTGTAGACCAGGCTGGCCTCGAACTAAGAAATGCGCCTGCCTCTGCCTCCCAAATGCTGGGATTAAAGCGTGCGCCACCACTGCCTGGCTCCACTTAATTTCTTACTTTAAATCTACTAACATTCCCACCTTTGACCAGCTATTTGGGCCATGTTTGAAGAGCAGTCCCAACCCTTGGTTTTCCTACGGTTCTGTCTCTTGGGCAGCTGGCCAGCAGAGTGATGTTTTCAATTACTTAAAATAATTTGAGCAAGGCCAAACTGTTAACCCTGTGCCAGCCCCCAACAAGCTTGGCCTCTCTCATCCAGTGAGCTGTACCTCTTCTGCTTTGGAGAATCGAAAAGTGGAGAGAAGCAACCTAATAATGGGATATACATACATATCCACACCCCCTCCCCCAAACATAAGCAACTCTAGAGAATACTTAGTTTCTGTTGTATTTTTCTAGATTTGGAGAATGTGGAATTTTCCAGAAACAAATGTGTGTCTAGACTAATGGAGAATTTCAAAGATTTATTTATTTATTTATTTATTTATCATGGCTTCTCTGATTTCACAGCATTTCCTTCTTATTTCCCAGTCATGTGGCACATTAAGATGGTTGGCTTCGAAAAGTTAGGGGAAAATGTTGTGATGCTTCTGGGGGTGAAATGAAAACTCTTGTGGTTGATAAAAGGACTGGGGGTTGGCACCCCTAAACTGGAAATTCCAGAGAGAGTTGTTTCAGTGGGTTTGGGAGGCCTGGGCCTTGGCTGTCGGTCACAGAATACTTTGGTTCTCCGCACAAAGGAACAATTTGTTTCTAGTTAGGCTTGTTTTCTTACTTACATTGGCAACGTTCTTAACGTTTACTATGTTAACTTAAAATTGTTTTAATTTACCCAAAACAAATGGTAGATATCCATATCTGCCAGTTTTTGTTGTTGTTGCTGCTGCTTTTTTGTTTTTATTGTTTTTACTGGGGGAGGGGAGGTTCTGGCTTTTTTTTAAATTATTGTTTATTTTCTTTATTTACATCTCAAATGTTATTCCCTTTCCCGGTTCTCCCCTCCCGAAACCCCCTTGCCCATCCTTCCTCCACCTGCTTCTGTGAGGGTGTTCCTCCACCCACCCACCCACTCCCACCTCCCTGTCCTCAAATCCCCTACACTGGGGTATCTCTTGAGCCTTGATAGGATCAAGGACCTCTCCTTCCATTGATTCCTGGGGTCCTGGCGTTTAATTCAAATCATTCAAAACAACATCTTGGTTTTTGTATCCATTTGCCCTTCCTCTCAGTCTTAACAGCACAGGCGCTATCAGGTCATTCATTTGTGTATTCAGTTGACAAACACATGCGGACTGGACTACTTAGCTCTCAGAACTGGACTAGGGGCTGGGATGAGGGGTATCAGGATTCTCACCCCTGGAGAGCTTCCTCTGCCTCCTTTGCACTCCCACGGTCTCTGTGCATCTCCTGGGAGTGATGTTTATTTAACTGTATGTCAGCAAGGCGGGTGGGGCATTCTGGCTCCCCCCACCCCCTAACGATCAAGCACAGGGAGACCTGGTGTGGAACAGGTCTATGACATCTATACATTCCTTCCCTGGTGCACCAGGCAGCTGCACAGAATACTTCTGGGATATTTACAAGTTGATAAGACAACTGAAACAAATGAGAAGAATTACAGTTACATTCCTGGAGGAAGGTCAAGGTGTTGAACTAGCAGCGTGGGGGTGGGGGTGGGGGAGTAGGAGTGGGGGTCTTGTCTGTATCTCAGTTGATGAATTTGCCCTTTGGGATTTAGCTGTAATCCACAGGATTTTTGAGCAAATCTCTTTCCCTGAAAGAAATGATAAATCAAATAACATAAGGGAGATAACATTTTACAAAATAGGTCTGGAAGCACCTAGACCAATAGTTCTCAGATAGCTTGCATATCAGATATTTACGTTACAACTTATAACAGTAGCAAAATTACAGTTACAAAGTAGCAACAAAAATAATTTTATTACTGGGGCTTACCACAAAATGAGTAAATTGCATGAAAAGGTCTGAGTATTCGGTATCTGATCCAGAATCAGACTGCATTCAAGAGCTCTGGGGAGGCTGCACTGTTGCATCGATGGGTCTTGGGTTCAGGTGCTCACCCTCCCACGGCTTTGCTCTCCCAGAACTGAAGAGGGGTCTCTTTTGACTGACTTGGAGATTTATGTTTTCTTTTTTAGCTGCTGAGAGTTGACTCAGTTATAAGTCCCAACTCATAGCTGGTTGTCCTTGCTTTGGCTGTTTGTCCACACTGCCCTTTTACCCACTCTGCTTCTCTTTTCCTCCGTAGATAGATGTTCTTTTAAAATTTCCATTACTTGGGCTGGGAATAGAGGTGCATGTCTGTAATAGTAGCACCCAGGGGCTGAGGCAGGGGGATTTAAAGTTTGAGGATTACACAGAGAAAGCCTGTGTCAAGGCAACAGTAAAGTGTATATTGTTTGCTCTCTATCTATTTTATCTTTTAATTACAGTCCCATTCTGACTGATAGAATGTTTAGTGACAGCACAGTGTGTTCCTGTACTTAGTGTAAACCTTTTCTGACAGTTTGTCCCACTTGCGAGAGTCTACACAAATTTTCCTACCATAAGCCATCAACACCGTGATTAATGGCACCCATCACCACAGCTTGAAAAGCGAACACATTATATAGTTTCCTCGATAACCAGTCCATGCTTAAATTTTATAGATTTTTGAAAATGTTTTTCTACAGAGCTTTAAAAATTCAGGAGTCAATTAAAGTTTATATATTGCACTTGTCTAAATATTTCAATTATTTTTACAGGAAATTCCTATTATTAAAAAACACACTGATATTTTAAAGGTAGTTTTCTTTCATTAATAAATTTATTCCAAAAAATTTCCTTATTTCTGGCCTCAAACTGACTTCTGTAGATGAAGATAACCTTGGACTTAGGGTCACATGGGTATTACAGGTGTGTGCCATCCTAAATGTATTTATTTTTATTGTATATTTTCTTTATTTACATTTTAAATGATATTCCCATTCCTGGTTTCCCCTCTGAAAAACACCCTCTTCCTATCTGCTTCATCCTCCCCCCTGCTTACCCACCCACCCACTCCCGATTCCTGGCTCTGGCATTCCCCCACATTGGGGCATAGAACCTTCAGAAGACCAAAGACCTCTCATTGATGTCCTCTGCTACATATGTAGCTGGAGCCATGAGTCCACCATGTGTACTCTGGTTTATTGTTTAGTCCCTGGGAGCTCTTGTAGTTCATATTGTTGTTCCTCCTATGGGGCTGCAAACCCCTTCAGCTCCTTGGGTCCTTTATCTAGCTCTTTCATTGGGGATTCTATGCTCAGTCCAATGGATGACTCTGAGCATCCACTTTTTTATTTGTCAGGCACTGGCAGAGCCTCTTAGGAGAGAGCTAAATCAGGCTTCTGTCAGCAAGCACCTGTTGGCATCCACACAGTGTCTGGATTTGGTGATTGTATATGGGATAGATCCCCAGGTGGGTCATTTTCTGGATGGTCATTTCTTCAGTCTCTACTCCAAACTTTCTCTCTGTAACTCCTTCCATGGTTGTTTTGTTCCCCCTTCTAAGAAGGATCTAAGCATCCACACTTTGGTTTTCCTTCTTCTTGAGCTTCATGTGGTTTGTGAATTGTATCTTGGGTATTCTACGTTTCTGGGCTAATATCTGTTTATCAGTGAGGACATATCCTGTGTGTTCTTTTGTGATTTGGTTATCTCATTCAGGATGATATCCTCTAGATCCATCTATTAGCCTAAGAATTTCATAAATTCATTGTTTTAAAAAGCTGAGTAGTACTCCATTGTGTAAATGTACCACCATATTTTCTGTATCCATTCTTCTGTTGAGGGACACCTGGGTTCTTTCCAGCTTCTGGCTTTTATAAATGATGCACAAAAACCTAAAAGTCATATCCCTGTATGGCCGGCATGTGAAATTTCACTTCATGTATACTGGACTCTTTAAGTCAGGCTAGACACATTTGTGTTTTAAAACCTTTTTTATTTCTTCATAGTGAAATTGATTAATATGTTCTCTATTGCTTTCCAAAACGTATAGCCAGTTGTCATTATCTCTGCTGTGTGAGGATTCTCTGCTCTTGCTGTGGCTTTGTGCGTGACATTGGTCAGCCTTTCTCCATCCCTTTTCTCACTGCAGCCTTTCTCCTCTGACTATCTGAGGTTTCCATGGCAGCAGCATCTCAGTGGATTCATGTGGCACTTACCTTTCTTTCTTTTTTTTTTCAAACCTTATTTTTATTTTATTTATTTTTCTTTTTTATTATTATCAGATATTTTCTTATTTTACATTTCAAATGCTATCCTGAAAGTTCCCTCTCCCCAGACCCGTCCTTCTCCCCTACCCACCCACTCCCACTTCTTGGCCCTGGCATTCTCCTGTATTGGGGCATATAACATTTGCAATACCAAAGGGCCTCTTTTTCCAATGATGGCTGACTAGGCCATCTTCTGCTACATATGCAGCTAGAGACACGAGCTCTGGGGGTTCTAGTTAGTTCGTATTGTTGTTCCTCTTATAGGGTTGCAGACCCCTTCAGCTGCTGAGGTACTTTCTCTAGCTTATCTATTGGGGGGTCCTGTGTTCCATCATATAGATGACTGTGAGCATCCACTTCTGTATTTGCCAGGCATAGCCTCTTACAAGACAGTTATATCAGGGTCCCTTTATCAAACTCTTGCTGGCATATGCAATAGTGTCTGGGTTTGGTGACTGATTATGGGATGGGTCCCCTGGTGGGGTAGTCTCTGGATAGTACATTTTTAGTCTTAGCTCCAAACTTTGTCTCTGTAACTCCTTTCATGGCTATTTTGTTTTCTATTCTAAGGAGGAATGAAGTATCCACACGCTGGTCTTCCTTCTTCTTGATTTTCTTATGTTTTGCAAATTGTATCTTGGGTATTTTAACATTCTGTGCTAATATCCGCTTATCAGTGAGTGCATATCTAGTGACTTCTTTTGTGATTGGGTTACCTCACTAAGGATGATATCCTCCAGATACATCCATTTGCTCAAGAATTTCATAAATTCATTGTTTTTAATAGCTGAGTAGTACTCCATTGTGTAAATGTACCACATTTTCTGTATCCATTCCTCTGTTGAGGGAAATCTGGGTTCTTTCCAGCTTCTGGCTATTACAAATAAGGCTGCTATGAACATAGTGGAGCATGTGTCCTTATTACCAGTTGGAACATCTTCTGGGTATATGCCCAGGAGAGGTATTGCTGGAACCTCCGGTAGTAGTATGTCCAATTTTCTGAGGAACCCCCAGACTGACTTCCAGAGTGGTTGTACAAGCTTGCAATCCCACCAGCAATGGAGGAATGTTCCTCTTTCTCCACATCCGCGCCAGCATCTGCTGTTACCTGAATTTTTGATCTTAGCCATTCTGACTGGTGTGAGGTGGAATCTCAGGGTTGTTTTGTTTTGCATTTCCCTGATGATTAAGGAAGTTGAACATTTTTTCAGGTGCTTCTCAGCCATTCAGTATTCCTCAGTTGAGAATTCTTTGTTTAGATCTGTACCCCATTTTTTAATGGAGTTATTTGATTTTCTGGAGTTCATCTACTTGAGCTCTTTGTATATATTGGATATTAGTCCCCTATCAGATTTAGGATTGGTAAAAATCCTTTCCCAATCTGTTGGTAGCCTTTTTGTCTTATTGACAGTGTCTTTTGCCTTACAGAAGCTTTGCAATTTTATTAGGTCCCATTTGTCAATTCTTAATCTTACAGCACAGGCCATTGCTGTTCTGTTTAGGAATTTTTCCCATGTGATCTTCGAGGGTTTTCCCCACTTTCTCCTCTATAAATTTCAGTGTCTCTGGTTTTATGTGGAGTTCTTTGATCCACTTAGACGTGAGCTTTGTACAAGGAGATAAGAATGGATCAATTTTCATTCTTTTTTTTTTTTCTTCAGAGAACCATCTTAACTTTATTTGAAATGAATCAAAGGCTATATAATTTTGGGAAGAAGATAGGAGATTTCTTTTTTTTCAATTTTTATTAGATATTTTCTTCATTTACATTTCAAATGTCATCTCCAAAGTCCCCTAAACCCTCCCTCATCCCCCGCCCTGCTCCCCTACCCACCCACTTCCACATCTTGGCCCTGGCGTTCCCCTGAACTGGGGCATATAAAGTTTGCAGGACCAAGGGGCCTATCTTCCCAATGATGGCCAATTAGGCCATCTTCTGCTACATATGCAGCTGGAGACATGAGCTCTGGGGGTACTAGTTAGTTCATATTGTTCTTCTAGCTATAGGGGTGGAGACCCCTTCAACTCTGGGTACTTTCTCTAGCTCCTTCCTTGGGAACCCTGTGTTCCATCTAATAGCTGACTGTGAGCATTCACTTCTGTGTTTGCTAGGCACTGGTATAGCCTCACATGAGACAGCTATATCAGGGCCTTTCAGTCTTTTACATGATAACTGCCAGTTGTGCCAGCATCGTTTGTTGAAAATGCTCTTTTTTCCACTGGATGGTTTTAGCTCCCTTGTCAATGATCAAGTGACCATAGGTGTGTGGATTCATTTCTGGAACTTCAATTCTACTCCATTGATCTACATGTCTGTCACTGTACCAGTACCATGCAATTTTTATCCCAATTGCCCTGTAGTACAGCTTAATGTCAGGCATAGTAATTCCCCCAGAGGTACTTTTATTGTTGAGAATAGTTTTTGCTATCCTAGGTTTTTTATTATTCCAGATGAATATGCAAATTGCCCTTTCTAACTCAGTGAAGAACTGAGTTGGAATTTTAGTGGGGATTGCATTGAATCTGTAGATTGCTTTCAACAGGATAGCCATTTGGACTATATTAATCCTGCCAATCCATGAGCATGGGAGATCTTTCCATCTTCTGAGATCTTCAATTTCTTTCTTCAGAGACTTGAAGTTCTTATCATACAGGTCTTTCACTTCCTTAGTTAGATTCACACCAAGGTATTTTATATTATTTGTGACTATTGTGAATGTTGTTGTTTCCCTAATTTCTTTCTCATCCTGTATATCCTTTGTATAGAGAAAGGCCATTGATTTGTTTGAGTTAATTTTATATCCAGCTACTGCACTGAAGCTGTTTATCAGCTTTAGGAGTTCTCTGGTGGAATTTTTAGGGTCACTTATATATACTATCATGTCATCTGCGAATAGTGATATTTTGACTTCTTCCTTTCCAATTTGTATCCCCTTGATCTCCTTTTGTTGTCAAATTGCTCTGGCTAGGACTTCCAAGTACTATATTGAATAGGTAGGGAGAAAGTGGGCAGTCTTGTCTAGTGACTGATTTTAGTGGGATTGCTTCGAGTTTCTCTCCATTTAGTTTGATGTTGACAACTGGTTTGCTGTATATTGCTTTTATTATGTTTAGGTATGGACCTTGGAGTCCTGATCTTTCCAAGACTTTTATCATGAAAGGGTGTTGGATTTTGTCAAATGCTTTCTCAGCATGTAACGAGATGATTATGTGGTTTTTGTCTTTGAGTTTGTTTATACAGTGGATTACTTTGATGGATTTCCATATATTAAACCATACCTGCATTCCTGGGATGAAGCCTATTTGATCATGATGGATGATCATTTTGATGTGTTCTTGGATTCGGTTTGCTAGGATTTTATTGAGTATTTTTGCAACGATATTCATAAGGGAAATTGGTCTGAAGTTCTTTTTCTTTGTTGGATCTTTGTGTGGTTTAGGTATCAGAGTAACTGTGGCCTCATAGAATGAATTGGGTAGAGCACCTTCTGTTTCTATTTTTGTGGAATAGTTTGAGGAGAGTTGGAATTAGGTCTTCTTTGAAGGTCTGATAGAACTCTGCACTAAACCCATCTGGTCCTGGGCTTTTCTTGGTTGGGAGACTATTGATGACTGCTTATATTTCTTTATGGGACATGGGACTGTTTAGATAGTTAATATGATCCTGATTTAGATTTGGAAGTTGTCCATTTCATCCAGGTTTTCTAGTTTTGTTGAGTATAGCCTTTTGTAGTAGGATCTGATGATGTTTTGGATTCCCTCTGGTTCCGTTGTTATGTCTCCTTTTTCATTTCTGATTTTGTTAATTAAGATACTGTCCCTGTGCCCTCTACTTAGCCTGGCTAAGGGTTTATCTATCTTGTTGATTTTCTCAAAGAACCAGCTACTGGTTTGGTTGATTCTTTGAATAGTTCTTTTTGTTTCCACTTGCTTGATTTCAGCCCTGAGTTTGATTATTTCCTGCTGTCTACTCCTCTTCTCAGCTATTGTGTATGCTGTGATCAACATGTGATAGTAGAATTGCCAGATCATAAGCTAATTATGTAAGTATATGGTACTATCTTCTGAGAAACTTCCATGTTTTTTCCCCCCACAGAGGCTGTACTAATGTCCTTTCCTGCTAACAGTGCACACACCAGGGCTTCTTCTCCCCTGCATGACTGTCAACGTGTGTTGTGTTTTTTTTTTTTTTTAAAGATTTATTTTATTTATTATATGTAAGTACACTGTAGCTGTCTTCAGGCACTCCAGAAGAGGGCGCCAGATCTCATTAAGGATGGTTGTGAGCCACCATGTGGTTGCTGGGATTTGAACTTATCACCTTTGGAAGAGCAGTCGGGTGCTCTTACCCGCTGAGCCATCTCACCAGCCCCCAACGTGTGTTTTTTATTTTCTCTCTTTTTTTTGTTTTTTGTTTTCTGTTTTTTTGAGACAGGGTTTCTCTGTGTAGCCCTGGCTGTCCTGGAACTCACTTTGTAGACCAGGCTGACTTTGAACTCAGAAATCTGCCTGCTTCTGCACCCCCCCCCCCCAAGTGCTGGAATTAAAGGCATGTGCCACTATGCCCGGCTATTCTCTTTCTTAATATTAACCTTCTTACTCCTAAGAGGTGACATCTCATTGTGTTTTGGTATTAAGACAGGGTCTCATGTATCCTAAGCTAACCTTGAACTTACTATATAGCTAAGGATGCCCTGACCTCCTGGTCTTCCTGCCTCTATTCTCCAGGTGCCGAGATGACTGATGTATCTTTCTATGCTGGGTTTTATGTGGTGCTGGAGATGGAACCAAGCCTGAGCTTCATGAATGGTAGGTCAGAATTCTACCAACTGAGCTGAATCCATCCTGAGTCAGACTTTTCTTTTTTTTTTTTTTTTTTTTTTTGATTGCTCAACTTCCCTAGTTTCCCATGGCAGCCATATTGCCATGTATCCTGTCATACTCTTGTTGATCCCTGAGCAATCATAATCTTTTTTTGACTCAAGATGATGAAGACACAGAGCTATTTTTCTGGAGAGCTGTGTTCCTTTCAGTAGGAAGTGCTGGCTAGATGGATTCTAGACAGC
>LR753135.1:0-23202 GCA_902729485.2 Mus minutoides | reverse complement strand
TAAAAGAACCTCTGGTGGAATCACCATGCCTGACCTCAAGCTGTACTACAGAGCAATCGTAACAAAAACTGCATGGTACTGGTACAGCAACAGACAGGTAGATCAATGGAATAGGATCGAAGACCCAGAAATGAATCCACACACCTATGGTCACCTGATCTTTGACAAGGGAGCTAAAACTATCCAGTGGAAAAAAGACCAACTTTTCAACAAATGGTGCTGGCACAACTGGCAGCTATCATGTAGAAGACTGGGAATTGATCCATTCTTATCTCCTTGCACTAAGGTCAAGTCTAAGTGGTTGAAGGACCTCCACATAAAACCAGAGACACTGAAACTAATAGAGGAGAAAGTGGGGCAAAGCCTCGATGATATGGGCACTGGGGAAAAATTCCTGAACAAAACAGCAAAGGCTTGTGCTGTAAGATCAAGAATTGACAATTGGGACCTCATAAAGTTGCAAAGCTTCTGTAAGACAAAAGATACTGTCAACAGGACAAAAGGGCCACCAACGGATTGGGAAAGGATCTTTACCAATCCTAAATCAGATAGGGGACTGATATCCAATATATATAAAGAACTCAAGACGGTGGACACCAGAAAAATCAAATATCCCCATTAAAAAGTGGGGCACAGAGTTAAACAAAGAATTCTCAACTGAGGAATATCGAATGGCTGAGAAGCACTTGAAAAAATGTTCAACATCCTTAATCATCAGGGAAATGCAGATCAAAACAACCCTGATATTCCACCTCACACCAGTAAGAATGGCTAAGATCAAAAATTCAGGTGACAACAGATGCTGGCATGGATGTGGGGAAAGGGGAACACTCCTCCATTGTTGGTGGGAATGCAAGCTGGTTCAACCACTCTGGAAATCAGTCTGGCGGTTCCTCAGAAAATTGGACATAGTACTACTGGAAGATCCTGCAATACCTGTACTGGGCATATATCCAAAAGATATTCCATCTGGTAACAAGGACACATGTTCCACCATGTTCATAGCAGCCTTATTCATAATAGCCAGAAACTGGAAAGAACCCAGATGTCCCTCAACAGAGGAATGGATACAAAAAATTTGGTATATTTACACAATGGAGTACTACTCAGCTATTAAAAACAATAAATATATGAAAGTCCTAGGCAAATTGATGGATCTGGAGGCCATCATCCTGAGTGAAGTAACCCATTCACAAAAGAACTCACATAACATGTACTCACTGATATGTGGATATTAGCCCAGAAACCTAGACTACCCAAGATACAATTTACTAAACACATGATAATCAAGTAGAAGGAAGATCAAAATGTGGACATGTCACCCCTTCCTAGAATTAAGAACAAAGCACACATTGAAAGAGTTAAAGAGATCATGTGTGAAGCTGAATCCAATGGATGGACCCCACGACTGCTGCTGCCAGGGATCCATCCCACAATCAGCCACCAAACATAGACACTATAGCATATGCTAGCAAGATGGTGCTGAAAGGGCCTGGATATAGCTGTCTCGGGGGAAACTATACCAATGCCTGGCAAACATGGAGGTGGAAGCTCACAGTCAGCTATTAGATGGAACACAGGGTTCCCAAGGAAGAAGGAGCTAGAGAAAGTACCCAAGGAGCTGAAGGGGTCTTCAACCCTAAAGGTGGAAGAATAACCATGAACTAACTAGTACCTCCTGAGCTCATGTCTCTAGCTGCATATATAGAAGAGGATGGCCTAGTTGGCCATCAGTGGGAAGAGAGGCCCCTTGGTCATGCAGACTTTATATGCCCCAATACAGGGGAACGCCAGGGCCAAGAAGTGGGAGTGGATGGGTCGGGGAGCAGGGCCGGGAGGGGGGAGGGTACAGGGAACTTTCTGAATAAGACTCGAAATGTAAATGAAGAAAATATCTAATAAAAGTTGAAAAAAAAAAAAGAAAATTCTACTTTCTTTTTCCTTCCTTTTAGTGCTAATGGATAAACAAATAATAGCTGAGGCTGCTACAGCCCTCATGGTGTGTGAGACTAGAAGATAGTCAAAGAGCCAGCATAAGTGGGAGAATGAGTAGAGCTAAGGCCCTTGGTATAAATATTATTGGTGAGCTCTCAACCTAACCTACTACATGCTTCTTGTCCACTCCTTTGTTCCTATATCATTCTAAATTCTGGGTCAGAGTCCAGGAAGGGACCTAACTGCAAAAGCTGACTCAAGGAACCTGAAACTAGGAGATCTAGATAAGTCCCAGACACCAACTTTTTTTTTTTTTTTTTTTTTTTTTTTTTTTTTTTTTTTTTTTTTTTTTTTTTTTTTTTTTTTTTTGGTTTTTTGAGACAGGGTTTTCTCTGTGTAGCTCTGGCTGTCCTGGAACTCACTTTGTAGACCAGGCTGGCCTTGAACTCAGAAATCTTCCTGCCTCCTGAGTGCTGGAATTAAAGGCGTGTGCCACTACGCCCAGCTTCCCAGACACCAACTTTAACTTCCCTTGCTTAATGCCTTGTGTTGAAATATGATTGGTCAATGCAACAGCCCTCCCTCCTTCCCCTTGCTTTGTGTTCTCATCTCATAAAATTGTTGTACAATCTCCCTTTGGGGGATTTAGTTCAGATCCCAAACTGGCACCCTTCCGCATGTGCAGAAAATAAAGCTTTCATTTTTAAACTTCTGTCTCTGAAGTGAATTTTCTCAGCTTCTACCCCCAACCCAAAAGTTACATGTATAGAAAACTTCTTTGGGGTAATGTGAAGATAGTTACATGGTTGATGATTTGATGAACCTTCTATTAGAGGAAACGAACATGTAGCATGGTGCCTGCTTTCATTGAGACTGCTGTGCATGATCATTTTACATAGATGTGTCAACGACTGTACGTTCCTTCATATCTTTTTGTTCCAACCGTGCTTTCCTGACTCTCTAAGGAAGTATTCACTTCCTATCTGGGGAGACAGGATTTTAGAGCATCGTTCAATGGCTCAGAAAGCATCCTTCTTATATACACTAACTATATACTCTCAGTGCTGCTGGAGAGCACAAACACGAGTTTGGGCTTAAGTTTCATTATTCCCTTTCCTAGCTACATTCTACAAGTCCTGTGAGCTTCAGCAGGCACAAAGGTTGCCAGAGCCTTGGTAAGGTGTGCAGTGATCTAATATGAGAGCATTGTGAACCTCATTGTCCCCCAGATGAGGGACAGCTGACTGGTAAAACTGCCACCACTTTATTTCCCTTACTCTGTCCTTTCAGAAGATGGCTGCTCTCCCTGTCAAGGGAGTTGTTGAAATCATCTTTATTTTCCTGCAGCTTCGAAAGCAATCAACTTGTCTATGAAAATCATCCTCCATTGTCAAGACAACAATAGCTCTGGCAAACTCCTCTCTGTCTTCAAGTAGGTTTTGAAAGGCATCATCTCTTCCAATTCCAGAGAGGAAGGAAGTGCCTAAAATTCTGCTTCTGAAGTGCTAGGTAAAACACCCTCAGGTCTCTCTCCCTTTTCCACAAGACGGAGAACTGGACATTGCTTGTTGGGAAATTTTCAAGGGGATAGAATTGACAACTTAACTCGAATTACTCTGACTCCCTTTCTCTTTAGAGTACAGTACACTTTAAGATTTGAGAACTCTTTATTTAGTAAAAATTGGCCACATAATGACACTCTGTGATTGTGACATGTCACAAAATTGAGGACCAAAATGTTGCTTGAAAAATAGTTTTCACGAGTATAATGCTAACTGATTGAGGCAGAGGCTCCATATTTTCTTTCTAGACAATTCTGTTTTATACTTAGTGAAGTAGGGGCGCCCCTAAAAGAATAGACTGCAGTCTTTGTGTACAAAAGTTTTACAGTAACAAATTTGGCCTGAATGTGATCTCTCTTCTATAATTTATCACTAAAAACGTTCAAAGGGCAAGTTATTTGACTCAGGTTCCTCATTTGTAAAATGAGAGTTTTGATTAAACCTACTTGATAATATCTTGTTAAAGATGAGCTAAGACTATAAACATACATGATACATGATATATTGCAAATCTCATGTAACCTTCTCTTAGACACTCAGTCAATAAGTTTGTATTCAGTGCTGGTGATACATAGAAAATATTCCCTTCTTGCTTACATTCAGACTGCTTCATACACCTTTAAGATGCACCCATGGGCTTGTACACCAACACCAGTCACACATAAAGAGTGGTCAAGAGTGTGCACACTGAAAGACCCAAAACCTTCCTTCCTAAGGCCACTTCCTTTTTTCAGTAACCACAACCTCTGCTACCATGGTCAACAAACTTGGCTGGTGAGAGCATTGCAAACTATGCTGGTTCCCCCAAATTTCTACCTAGCACCCCCTGCAGAGTGAAGGGTTTTACTCTACAAGTTTTGTTTTGATTTGGTTGATGTTTGGATGCCCTCATGGTGAAAAGTCTGGTGGTTTTCGAGCAAAGCTATTGTTATGACAGAAAGGAAGAAAGCATAAAGGCTCTCTGTGGAAAATATGAAAGAAGATGATGTTAGCTCTCCTTTGAGATGACGATGCTCCATTCTGTGATCTGGTCAAAAAGTCCTTTTCATAAAGGAATTCAGCTCTTCTACCAAGTGATTTCAAGGTAGTATTTGTTAACTTTAATTCACCTTATGAGAGAATCTGCTTCTCAGATGAAAAACATATCTTCTCTCTGACAAATCAATGTATAAAATGTCTCTTCTTTTCTCTCTCTCTCAAAGTCCTTTTCAATGTTTCAGAAAAGGGAAGCTTGAAAAAATGTAATATAAGAATTCAAGAAAGCAAACAAAGCTTGGATATGTTCTTGGAAGCAAGTTCTTAAGTGAAGCCTCTTAGCTAGCTATGCTGCTAGAGATAGGGTGCTCAGAATGTTATGTGGGTAGCTTACCAAGCATTTACTATGAGTCAGGCCTGTGCTAAGGCTATACAATACCGCATTGTATTGAACTTGGCCAGTGATACTTAGAAAAGCTCAATCAAGGTCTGAAGAATCTAATCTTCTTGCTGTTGTGATTTTTTTCCACATACATTCAACTATTTTGTAATGTTTTTATTCATGTAATTTATTATTTCATCTCCTGGTTGGTGTGCTGGTTACAACGGGCTTTTGAAGCTAGACTGATGAAGATACCAACCTGTTTGGCTAATTTTTAGCTGTCTAGCCTGGGGAAAATGGTTTAATTTCTGTGGGCTTGCTTTTCCATGTCTGGAGAGCAATGATATACTTCTGTTTCATGGATTTGTACAGATTACATGTTTGCCTTCTGTTATAGCATCTCATCTGTGTTAGAATTTCTCTCCATATCATAGCACAGTGATTTATTCTGAGACTGTAGCTTAAGGGTTGGGGAATGTGCTTGTCATGTTAGCCCAGGGACATGAATTGGAATCAAAATTCATAGTGCCCATTTTGAATGCATACAGTATCCCCTACAGGCAGTGCAAGCAGGAACCACTTCAATGGAGGCATCTCTGGAGACAGCTTCTGAGAGCAAGGTTGTACAGAAAGTTCAGTGAAGAAGGGATACTGTGGAGAACAGCATCCCTCATGACCATGGAAGGAACAGGGTAGAAGGGAGAGGCTGAGCACCAGAGGGAACTCACCCAGTAGTGGAGGAAAGGAGAGGCTCTGTCCTGAAGTGGGAACAAGACAGTTCTCATTGTCTACTACCAGCAGAAAGAAAGAGTCCTGGCAAGCCTTGACTCAAGGCAGAGAAGAATAATACAGAAAAATGATCTCAAAGCAGGTATATGTATGTACATGAATCCTTCATTGTTCTTGTCTAATTAGTACCTACTCTTAGACTTTCAATCAGCTACTGCTGTATCTAGGTAAGCAGATGTAAATGGGCCCTGCACAAATGGTCAGTTAATAGACAGTGAGTAAATATATACTTCAATAATTAAATGGGATACAAGAGCAGAAAAGAAAAAGGTGCATTGAGCCAAGATCTGTATGCCCAACTTGTGAAGTTCAGGAATGAAGGTCAAAGCTGAAGGCCAGCCTGGGTAACTTAGTGATTGGTCTCAAAATAAAACTAATAAGTGGATAAAGGTATGCCTTAGTGGTAGAGTACTTGCTCAGCTTGTACAAGGCTCTGGGTTTAACTGCCAGCAATGGAAAGGACACACACACACACACACACACACACACACACACACACACACACACACGGAAGTTATGCCACTGGGGCTGACAGTGGACTCCCAAGAAGTATAGACTAACAAAACTCCAAGTATCAAGCAACAGAAATCTTTAGAATGGCTGCTCAAGGTGATCCCAGTGATGCCACAAACAATACAGACTATAGCTGCTGCCCTCGGTTGTCTCTGGGGTTGTAGGTGGGCCCCTATTGCTCAAGACACCACACATTTAGGACATGGGGTTAGGATGATTAGAGCTAGATCTATCCTTAAAGCCTCTTTCCTGCAGTCTAGATTCTGTGGTACCAGAAAATACCAAGCTAGCTGCTCGAAGGGGTGACATAATTAATTACCCTACCCTGGTTTGACATCTCTGAACCACAACTGTGACCAGCAAGGCAAGATATCCATAATGGTGCAGTAAACAGAACTCATATGTTGGTGGTGACCAACTGCTAGTTCTTGGACTTAAGACCTACTCAAAAGAAGGGAAGTGAGGGAGGGATATGAAAGGATTTGGGGGTAAGGACTTCAGAGGGGCTAGACGGAGTGAAGGGAAGGGGGATGTAATGGAGTTGTATTTTAATTATAATGTAAAACAAGACCATACATTTCTTAATATAAAATTATTTTTACTTCAAAATGTCATTTCTTTTTACAAAAATCATTTCTTTTATGTGCTTAAGTACCACATGCATGTCTGATGCCTATGGAGACCACAAGAGGGTGTCAGATCCCCTGGGATTGCAGTTACAGATAGTTGGGAGCCATCATGTGGGTGACAGGAATTGGATTTCAGAAAAACAGCAGAGCTCTTAAACACTGAGCTCCCTCCTTGGCGCCCAGCGTATTATTTCTTGAGCCAAGTGAGACTTTAAAAAACAAAAACAAACAAACTGAAAAAACAAAACAAAACCATAAAAAAAAACTGCTTGAGGGAATGGATATAAAATTAAAAGCTGATCTTTTTATTTTTTATTTAATTTTTCCACTTTTTATTGGTTATTTTATTCATTAACATTTGAAATGTTGTCCTCCTTCCTTTTTACCCCTCCACAACCCTCCCATCCCATCCCCTCTTCCTCCCTCCCCTTTGCCTTTACAAGGGTGCTCCTCCACCCACTCACCCACTCCTGTCTCACTGCTCTAGCATCCCCCTACCCTGGGGCATTGAGCCTCCATAGGACCAAGGGCTTCTCCTGCCACTGATGCCTCTGCTACATATGCAGCTGGAGCCATGGGTCCCTCCATGTGTACTTTTTGGTTGGTGGTTTTAGTCCCTGGGAGAACTGAGGGGTCTGGTTAGTTGATGTTGTTGGTCTTCCTATGGGGTTGCTGTCTCCTCAGTTCCTTCAGTCCTTCCCCAACTCTTCCACTGGGGAAGATGCTTCAGTACTACTTAGAAGGGGGAATAAAATAATCATGGGAAATAAAGGGAGGAAGGGACCTAGGAGAGAGAGAAAGGGAGGGGAAAAAGGGGGGCAGGATCAGGTGTTGGAAGAGACAGAGAGAAGTACAAAGGGTCAGAAAATTGAATGGAGGTATGTAGCAGTAGGGTATGGGGAGCTGGCGGTAACACTAGAAAGTCCCAGATGCCAGAGAAGCAAGAGGTTCCCAGGACCCAACAGAGATGATATAAGCTGAACTACCCAACAAAGGGGAGATAGAACCTGTAGAGGCCATATCCAGTGGGTAGGCACAGCCCCTGGATGAGGGATTGGGGCCATGTACCCATCTCAAAAATTTTAACCCAGCATGGTTCCTGACTAAAGAAAATTCAGGGACAAAGAGTGGATCAGAGAGAGACTAAGGAAAGGCCATCCAGAGAGTGCCCCACCTAGGGGTCCATCCCATCTGCAGCCACCAAACCCAGATACCATTGCTGATGCCATAAGTGCTTGCTGACAGTAACCTAGTATAGATGTCCTCTGAGAGGCTCTGCCATAGCTTGACCCATACAGATGGCAACCAGAAGATGATCTAAGTGAGAACTTGGATGCCACTATTAATTGAATATTGGTGAGGGTGTTTCCATTGTCCTAGGTGAGGAAAAAGGGGGTGCTGACCCTGATTCCACAGAGCTTCCCATCTGTCTGGGGATAAAAGGCACACACAAGTAGATTCTGGAACCCATAGCAGAGTGGTGTGAATACTTGTTGATCTTCCTGAGAGCTCATGGGAATCATTAGGGAATAATATCAAGAAAAGCTGATGGGTTTAAACAGTTAGGGTTTAGCCCAGTGTTTCTCAACCTGTGGGCCCTGACCCTTCTGTTGGTTGAAGGACCCTTTCACAGGGGGTAGCCACAAAACATCAGAAAACACCAAGATTTATGTTACTATTCATAACAGTAGCAAAATTACAGTTACAAAGTAGCAACAAAAATAATTTTGTGTTTGGGGATTACCACAGCATGAGGAACTGTACTAAAGGGTCACAACATTAGGAAGGTTGAGAGCCACTGTTTTAGAGGGTCCAGGAGGAGGAGCCAGGCCATCCGGCTAAGAAGAAGGTCCAACCAAGGCTGCAGATAGCTGTGTGCATGAAGAATCAGGTACTACTTGCTGAAGGGAATCAAGGGGAGTAGTTTGTCTAAGAAGAAAAGAAATGAAGATAGAGATACGGTTTTAAAAGACCAGTTATTTTTTTATCCAGATAGTGATAATGATATTTGAGATGTATAGGTTCCACTCTGTGGAGACATTGTACCAAACTCATGTGTTGCTTGGCATTTCCTGCTGTGTATATTCCTTCATTACTGTTAGAGGGCAACAGCAGACAAAATAAACAGTTCTAAGTTCTAGCTATTCACAGCTTGGTGAATGGTGGGATTTACTGGAGTTATTTACAGAAGGACAGATGACTCTAGCAACTGCATCACCAAAAATCCCATCTCAACATGGGTAAGGATGCAGGCAACCTCCATCACTAGAGTCTCCTGCACAAGCTGCATGCTCAGAGTCTTCTGTTCCCTAGCAGGTTACTGCCTCCACATCCTTGAGCAGAGACCTGGAGAGCATTCTCAGAGTCCTGGACTTCTGTGCCTCCTACTTTCTCATGATAACTCCTCATCTCTGCTGGGTCTCCCAGGAGGGGACGTCTACTCTCAGGGAAATAGCTATGCTACACCTTGTCTAAGTGTATCCTTGCAAAAGATAGAACTGATGATTAAGTCAATAGCAGAATTTTGCATGTTTAGCTCTTGTAAATAAATGTAAGGTGTCTTCTGAAATTTTTTTTTTCCCTGGGGGGGTGGGTCAAGTGAGAAGATTTTATTTGTTCCTTGAAGAGTAACAGGTTGAATAACTTTTTTTCCAGAGACCAGGTACTACTAAAAATGGGGATTCAGGTCCCAAGGACAACACCCTGACTGACTCTTGAGAGCTCTGGTATGGTAGAGGGTGAGACCTCTGAGTTAAGGGAGCATTGCTTTCATGACCTGCAAAGGAACATCCTTACTGTTCCAATATAGCAAACATTGTGAATGAGTAAAGAAATACAATGCTTTGGCAGGTAAAGGTCCTTGCTGTGACAACTTGACTACCTGAGATAAATTTCTAGATCCCAAAGTAGAAGGAGAGAACCAACTAACTCCCAAAAGTTGTCCTCTGATCTCTACACATAACTACATGCACACACACACACCTGAACACTTCACACACAATAATAATGATGATGACAATAAAATTTTAACAAAAATAACCCACCATTTGAACAAGATACTCATTATGAAATCTTTTGAAAGTCCAGGGAAGAAAATAAAACAGAAGCCAGGTTCTCCAGGCAACACCCTGAAGTCTTTGAACTCACTAGGTCAACAGACCACAGAACAACCTTGCATGGGTGGGCAAGGCTGAATCTCATGCAGGAATCCTTCACCATGAGCATCATGCAAGAACGAGCTTGGACGACTTAATTCACGGCCTGCCACGGAAACTCCATTATGCTTTAGTTCTTCCTCACCTGCACCATTGTTGGTGTCTTGGCAGGCCCTCCATTCATCTGTCATGATTTTACTGTCTATTCAAAACACAGAGACATTTAATTTTTTTTTTATCCTACCAGCTGTAATTCTCAAACCACCCTTTATGTAGGCAATTATATCAGCTTTCTGTTTCATCGGAGAATTCAATTTAAGATTTTAGTGCCAGTGGTTAAAATACTTACTTCATACATAACTTGAAGTTTGTATGGTTTTAATTCACATTTATGTTTCTGTTCACACTCTGCATTCTTTAATTGATTTATTTGTTAGCTATGCCATCTGCAGATTTTAGCTACTGTGCTTTCACAAATGGTTTTCCCCCCGATTCTTAAAGCTGTTTTGAAAACTATTTCTCCACCTTACCACAATTAAAGCTGCGTTGCTTCTTCATCTTCCAGAATTGAACATCACTGTAGCACTGTCTTTTTGAGTCTTTGTTTGGTTATATTGTTACAGTTTTGGGCATATACAGCCATAACTTTTTAACTACAGCGATGTTTTGTAAAATAGGAGCAGGAGACCCTGAATTTCACCTTTGCTATAAGCACCAGAGAAAATTTAAATTTTGGTAGAATAGTCCACTAAGTTTTGTTTTGTTTTGAGAGAGGATGAATATCAAATTTATGAAAGTGGAATCCAAGGGCTCTTGCAGAGTCCACACAAATGACAGACTGTCTCTAACTTGCATTCCACTTCTCTGTAATTCTCATCTGGGTACACACATTCCTTGCCCGCTGCCTAGAGTCTGTGATGAATGGTAGTTAGAAAGTAAATTAGGAATCCAGGTTAATTACCATGTCAGTGTAGAACAAGCTGTGGCCATGTTCAGCTTGGGACTGGGAACAAAGAGAAATGTGGTCATTCTTTTGACTCCACTTGACCTGCATAATGTCTTCAAAGTGCCAAGACTGCCTAGGAGGGGAGGAACCCGCAACAGTCATGCTCTTTGCTTCTGCCAAAAGAAGGTGATTATGGAATGGAGTCATCTGTTCCTATCAACGGTTGGAGGTGCGGATGGCAAGTGTATCATTCACTAACTGTGTAGCTGGAGAGGTGACTCAGCAGCTAAGAGCATGATCCCAGGAACCCCTCCAGTACACGATACACATGCAGGCAAAACACCCCATGCACGTATAAATAAAAATAAAAATTAAAGCCAAAAGCAAAACCCCCACCCAACCCCAAAACACTTCTACGCATAAGTGAGTTTCAGATTTCTGTTCTCTCAGAGATCTTTGCTCCAAACACTACCCAGTCCCTCCTCAAGATTCTTTCCATGGCTATAAACCTAAACACAGCCGTGACTCTTACTATGGCTTCTCATGGAGATCACTAGAGGAACTGTAAACCCCATTGAAGTCTGGATCCCACCCAGAATTCTGATTTAATTGGTCTGAGATGTGGCTTTGGTATAGAGAATTTTAACATTTCCCCAGTGGGTTCTAATGAGCAGTTGAAGTGGAGCAGTGCTGATAGAATACTAAATACTCAAAGCCATAACTCTAAATATGGTTTCATTTATTTTATGCCACTACTACTATTTTTGAAGCTTCTCCTTACGAAAAGACTTGCAACATATTTCAGTAAACTGCTTAGAAAGAATGTTTCAGTCCCAGTGGCAGATAACCTGGAAAACTTGTTAAAGATGCAGATTTTTTTTTTAAAGTTCACTTTAGTTTCTGATTCAGTGCATTTGTAATAAATCCAGAATACGCATATGAAAAGTACAGCCCCAGTGACTCTTGTGTGCTTGTAGACTGCTTCAGAAACACATCGAGGGAGAACAAGAAAAACAGGTTCAAGTAGGTCTAAGGGCAAAGTACTCTATGGTTTTGTGTTCCAATGATAAAATTAATACACTTTAGACTACAAACAAACAAACAAACAAACAAAGGCTTATTCTATTTTTTGATAGTTTCCTAGTAATGATTTGAATACATGATGCATCTTGGAGAAAGTGAGACTTTGTGGAGAAAGAAAACAGCGAATGTAGGCAATGACAATCTGTATAAAAATTAACAAAATACTCAATAAACCCAATAACATTAATGCTTTAGTTTTAAAAAGTGACAAAAATTTGACACTCTTGTCTTCAAAACAATTTCCACCGAGAGTGTTGTCAATTTGTTTGAAAAAAATAACAACCCTTGACACTTCTGTGTTTCAGAGGATTAGAGAAAAATTTAAGGCATCCAATATGTTAAAACATTTTAAGGATGCCTAGGGTAACTTAACACTTTCAGGCTTTAGGATAAGCACACATTTTAGTTTAAGGCTAAAAAATCCCCTGTCTAGCATATGTTGCAGTGGGAATTTAGGGAAAGAAAATGAATCACTCTAGCTGGAACTACATCAAAATGTCAAATTAACACATTTCGGCTTGTAACAGTGCCATGGGATGTAATGTCTGAATGATCAAGGCCGGAGGTTGCCAAGTCATTTACAGATAATGTCCTTACCAGTTAGTGGGCTGCGGCTTTCCGTTTGTCTTAACTCTGTCCTGTCTGTCCGTGCTCTACCCCACCCACCAAGTTTCCACTGTAATAAACTGAAACAGCTGCAAAGAAAACAGCTGCACTGCAAAACATCAGTCTACAAATCTACAATAAAAAAAAAAAAAAAGCTAGTGCTCTTCTCCATGGTAGTGAAGGATGCATTTGGCTTTCTGCAATTGTTTTGGGGGTTTGGAAGGTTAAATAACTTCCATTATCATGTCTGATATCGTATTAGAATGAATGCAGCATATCACTACTTGGAGTTAGCAGTTTCTTTTTCGCAGAATGTCCATTTGGTCCTCTGTAATCCTTGTTCCCTGGAGAACGTGTTTTTCTATGACATCTAAACCCAAGTCTTGGCTACAGATAGATTTATAACATGGGTTAATTCAATTGTAGTACCCATATACACATCAGATCCATTTGTTGATTTTATTACCCAAGTGTTTTGAATCTACTGAGAGGATTTTAAACTTAGGAGTGAAAAAGCCCCTCAACTCTTGTGGTCAGGAGACAGAGAAGCTATCCAGACCAGAGAGGAGTATCTTTCACATTTGGAGGATCCCAGCAGTCTTTATTTGAAAGAGAATGGAGCAGACATAATAAGTAGGAATCTGAGAAATGTTGGAGGCACCCGCTCGGGGCTGTACTTCCTGGTGCTTTAGCTCTTGCAGCTTTTGCTGTTTTTGTTGTTGTTGTTGTTCCATGGGCTCTTCTCTCACATCCTTTGTGACTGGAGAAAGTAGTCAATCTTTTTTGTAGGCTTAACCTTGGTTTTGAACTGAGTTTCTAAACTTCGCAAGCAAAATTCTAACTAGCGTATAATATCAACCAATCTCATACATCAGTTCAGTGAGAGAACCGGTTATCTTGCTCAGGGACACATATTACAGTAAAGACACCTTTCTTTGCACTTGAATCTATTAGTGTGTTCTCTCCAGAAGAAGGGGAACTGGACAGCTGGTGAGACCTGCATTTATAATAGCTACCATCAGTCACAACTGATCACACAGAAACCTGAGAGGGAGTAGTCCCAGTTTTGAGGGAGAATGCACAGCTGCCCAAAACTTGGGGCTTTGCTCTATAGCAGTGTAACCACACTCGTTTTTGCTTTATTAGAGATATTCTCTATATATTCAAGGCCCAGTGTGTGCAATTTCTACCTTTCTGAGAAGGGTTTTGTGGCACTGTGGATGCTCAAAGTGGCTGAGTGAGATATCTAAAATACCCAAACCCTAGGATATACAACTTTTTATGACCATGGTGGTCAGAATAAAACTCTATAAATTTGCAAGTGACATTATTACCAGTGGTTAATATAGGCCATGTATTTCTTGGTTCTTAGAATCTTATTCAAGAATGAAATAAAAATCTGATACAGAATGGAAAGGAGCAATTAAAGTTTATTCAAAGGTAAGTAACAGAACTCACCAGAATATACTGTAAGCGAAGACGCACAAAAGCCCTGAGTATTTGGCTGTGTAGGCCTTTTTATTCTAAAGCCAGATCTGTTCTCCTCTATCTTCTTGTTATAATTCAAGAGTCTAAGTAAGATGGCCATTAAAGGAATGAGAAACTTACTCCATTATTCAGAAGGTAGTGTGCAGCTTGGTGCAAGTCAGGATCCTGTGCTGCTAACAGGCTGCTACGTGAATTGTTTAGAGGGAATTGTATACCTCATATGTACAAGTATGGTTTCAGCCTCCCAAGTGCTTTGTTCAAAGAGAGGTATGTGTTTAGTTCAAGTCAAGTGGAGCTCTGATTAATACTCTTCTCTATGCATGCATGCTTCATCATCAGCAATCATATAATAGTATACGAAAGTTACAATGGTAAATGCAT
This sequence comes from Mus minutoides, assembly GCA_902729485.2. Classification (NCBI taxonomy): domain Eukaryota; kingdom Metazoa; phylum Chordata; class Mammalia; order Rodentia; family Muridae; genus Mus; species Mus minutoides. The sequence continues at coordinate 8,758 of LR753135.1, read as the reverse complement.
ACAGCCTATGCTACATATGAAGGCCTACAGAAACCCTGCGTGTCTTAATAAACTGTAATTTAGGTCCTGTTGAGTACCACCCTATGCTAGACCTTTGTATTTCATTCTTCTGTGTTACAGGTTCATACCGTTGCTTTTGCTCTGTTGTAGCTATGCAGAGCTTTCCCTATGGTTTTCACCAACAGTGGGCTTGCTCAGAACTCCATCAGCAAAAGTAAACTTACTCCTTCTTGGCCTCTGTCATCTGTTACTGCTGGCAATCTGCATAGCTCAACATGGAATGTACGGTTTTGACCAGGTAATATCTACACAGGCTGTAACATTCAGAAGGTGCAAAGACAATGAAAGGTCAGCACACTCTGAACTCTGACCTGGACCACCCCTGATACTTCTCCCAGAGGAAGCTGGTCAGTTTCTTATGTAACCTTTTGGGGAAACTTAATCCGCAAGCAAGAGCCAAATAGCAGGATTTTCAGTCAAGTCAGGCCAGGTAGGGACTTGTGACTTAAGCTGGAAAGTGTACAACAGACAGACCTGTAGACTGAAAAAGTGCTTGTTCTAAAGCAACTGTTGTAAACCTGTGTGTTGAGCCCCCTTTGGGGGTTGAATGACCCTTTCAGAGGGGTTGCTTAAGATTATTTGCATATTAGATATCTGCATTACAATTCATAACAGTAGCAAAATTACAGTTATGAAGTAGCAATGAAAATAATTTTATAGCTGGGGGTCACCACAATATGAGGAACTGTATTAAGAGGTCACAGCATTAGGAAGGTTGAGAATTGTCCTAAAGAATAGTTAGCATTCTTAGAGACTCCCGGGACTCAAAGACGACCTTAGATGAAATGCCCGACAGTAGGGAGAGTCCACCTCCAGCAGGAAGACAGGACATCAAGTGAGGGATGTGATCATCATCCCACAGTCACACCTCTGACCCATAATTGTTCCTGTTTGAAAGAATTACAGGGATGGAAATGGAGAGGAGCCTGAGGAAAAGAAGGTCCAGCAACAGGCCCAAAGTGGGATCCAGCTCAAGGGGAGGTCCCAAGGCCTGACACTATTCCTGAGGCTATGAAGTAAGCACAAAAGGGGATGGATCATGACTCCAAAAGACCCAACAAGCAGCTGAAAGAGTCAGATGCAGATATTTGTACCCAACCAATGGACAGAAGCAGCAGACCTCTGTTGTTGAATTAGGAAAGGCTGAAAGAAGCTGAAGAGAAGGGCAATCCTGCATGAGGACCAGCAGTTTCAATTAATCTGGATCCCCGAGATCTTTCAAATACTGGACCACCAACAGACAGCATACACCAGCTGATATGGAGCCCCCAAACACACATTCAGTAGAGGACTCTTGGGTCTGTGTTTATTCAGAGATGATGCACCGAACCAGTCAAGAGACTGGAGGCCCCAGGGAATTTAGAGGTTAGGTGGGGTCATCCACGTGGAAATGGGCTGGGGTGGGGAGGAGGTGTGGGACGTTGGAGGGTGGATGGGGGGGGGAAGGTGGGAATGGAATATGGAGTGTAAAAAGTGAATTAAAAATAAAACAAAAATAAAAAAAAATCTTAAAAATGCACTGTTTCTAAACATATTTTGGACAGGGATGTCCCAGATAGTCAGGGTCCCTGCTATTGGGCCCAAGGCAGGACTCAGTTCATTATGTATCTGCAACCAATTTGTGCCTTCAAATTGCCTCTCTCACTTCAATTCAGAAAAACACTTTAAGATCATGATAAAAGTAATTTTTGAATAACAAACTGTTTTCTTATTTTAACTGGTTTGAAAGTAAAATTGAATTTAAAAAATGAGCTGATATATTTTTTATTTTAAATAATTTCTTTCAGAGAAAAATTTTGTTTGGTATCTTTAATATGATAAAATATTTATACTTTACTTGCCTTTGAAAGGGGTAACAGAAACAAGCAAGCTGGTTATGTTTAAATTTTTATTTGTATTTTTTTTAAATTTATTCAATTTCTGAAGATTAACCAAATTTATACCCTATCAAAGGTATTACAATAATCTTTCATAAAACCTACAGTATTAGAAAAAAAAGGTAGTAAATACTTTAAAGTGAAAACAGAAACTTTAGTGCTAGCTGTTAAAATAAAGACATAAATAATGTTTTTCAAAGAGAGGAATACTCAAGAGGGGGAAAAAACCCAACTGCATCACATGGTAGAGCAGGAGATTTAAACAGCGCTTTAGTTCCTCATTGCCAGCATGGCATTTATGTCCCAGATGAGATTCCGTAATTGATCCATAATCTGCTTCAGCTGTTGATTCTTCTGTTTGAGTTTCTGTGAAAACAAAAGGATTTACCAACAATGTGATGTGAAATATATAGACTATGAAGTGAAAAGACTAAAGTGTAGCAAGTTAGGACACTAATGATCCACACAGAAGCTATATATTCTGTATAACAAAAGGTCTCTGTCTTAGTTACTTCTCTATTGTGACAAGACACCATGACCAAGGTGTTGACATGGGGCTAACAGCTCCAGAGGGTTAGAACATGTGCTATCATGGTGGGTGGCTGGGGCGTGGGGGGGGGGGCAGCAGGAGGCTGGCTGCTGTAGCTGTGGCTGAAGCTGACTGCTCACTTCTTGGAACAGCCACTACTAGGCAGAACGAAAGGGGGATGGGGAAAGGAGGGAAGGAAGAGGGAGGCAGGGAAGAGAGACAGAGAGACACTGGAGGTGGCCTGAGTCTTTTGAAACCTCAAGGTCCATCTTCAGTGTCACCACTTTTCCAACAAGGCCAACTGCCCACAAAGCTTTACCAACTAGGGTCCAAGTACTGACATCCATGAGCCTATGGGAACTATTCTCACGCAAACATCCCAGTTTCTACCCTGTTCTGATCTCACAGTCTCTGACAGATACACTGATTTCTTACTCAAATCCACAGAGGCCTGTATCACCTGCTCCTGTTGCTTCATAAAATATGGGCGGGGGGGGGGGGGGAGGCAAGTGGATCATGCCACCAGGCAGAAGTACTGGTAAGGTTGAAGTAGGTTCAAAACCCCGAGGAATCTGAATTGAGAATGGTAGGGATGGAACAAGCTCTCTGCCAAGCTCCACCTGTTCTGGAACATGTAGCTATGACATGCCACTGAGAGGACCATGACAACCAGTCACATAGAATAAAAACCTGGAGTTCTCCATGCTGGGTATCTTAGATAGGCTCTGAGTGTTTAGCCAATAAGCTTCCCTTCCTGGGCATTCCTTCCCAAAAAACATATTTAATCCCTGGTTCACCCTGAGTAAGATGTATGCATTCATATCTGCCATAAAACAGTTTGGACAAGCGAGGACCATCTCCTTCATCAAGGACCACTGCATCCCTGCAGGGGAAGGCCTTCATCCTAAAGAGCTGTGCCCCCATCTCCTGGAGAAGGCCTTCTTTCTCTCAGCCCCAGTACTCTAAGCACTAACTCAGAACCAGACCAGATTCTGCCCCATCCTGGGCTCTGCCATCACCTTCCTGCCTGGCATGTAGGGGAAGAGCAGACCTGTGGCTTCTATTTTCAACTCCTGAGGTCCCCAGAGGGACTTGGGTCAGGGTACACAGGAGATTGTGAAACACAGCATCCATCCAAGATCTTACTGTTTCTTCCCTGGAAGAACAAGGCCTGGGACCCCTATCAGGCTATGCTCTGCCTCCCCTACATGGCTTGCCTGTACCCTAGTAGCGAGGCAGACATGCAGCTTGATAGTGACACATTTAGTTGTGATTCTGAATGGAGGACACTGGCCAAACTGTTTCACCTCACAGCCAAAGGCTGAAGGTCATCCCTGGGTCTACTAATAAGAGTTCATGGCAGAACCAAATGGTTTCATTTGCCTAAAATATTGCAGTTGCTTGACACCAAAGTAAGCATTTGACACATGTTGATGATAGGCACAGAATCTAAGCTGTCCATATAAAATACAAAGTTCAATAAAAATGCACTGCCCAATGCAAAATTGGTCTTCCAGAAATGTAGCGGGAGTTCCTGTCCTAAGATGAGGCAGAGCCTACTCCTAACTCTGTAGAGGAGAAGAAAGTGGCCTAGTGACAAGGAAGGCTCTTACCCTATGGTAAGATTTATGCAAACTTCCTACATGTTCCTGCCTCTCTATTACTGGGCACCACTAGTGTACAGTTCACGGGTATTGTAGAAATCCTTTCTTCACATTCTATGTGATAAATATCGGCTTAGGTAACACATGATACAAACAGAGATTCTGGTTAGTGTCCTCCCCAATTATTATAATAATTATTCAGTAACACTTGGGAAACGTTAAATTGAAAGATACAATATTTTAATCAGATTATTTTTAAAGTACTCTATTTAAATGCCTCTATTTAATTTCAGGTAAACTATTATGTGTACACTAGGAAGAAGTCTAAAGACTTGTTACTTCATTAAAAAGCAGGCGGAGATTAAGGCAACTGCTTTTATTACTTGTATCTAGATTCAGAAGTCACAAACAGGAAGAAGGTCACTAAAGGGGACAGTAAACATTTTCACTAGGAAACAGAAGCAATTACAGACACTTTAATGATACTAGTAATACTGATTAAATTAATGTTTGAAAATAGGCTAGCACAAGACTCAGTGAAACATCTGACTGCACAGCATACAGGCTTGACTCTCTGAGGACTTTAAAGGCTATTTGGGAAGGAGGATTGGTAAGTTGAGTGTCTTGGAAAAGGTTTTCAGAAGACCCATCTCACTGTGACTAGGCAGTAGTCAGTCAGGAGAATGACATGTACACTAGCTAATAAAATCAAACACATTCTGGAACAAAGGAGGATGTATTCCTACCACGGAGACCAAGACAGGGACACATCACCTGGATGGACACCAGGCATATGTTAGGCTTGTAATCTCCGTTGAAGTCTTTAGCTCTGTAACCTGTAATCTGATCTCACACTAAACTGTTCCCTCAGTTTCCACACATACGAATGGGCTAGAGACTTAAGGTCCTGCCAGCCACATATAAAGTGATAGTCAGCCTCACAGACTTATGACTGAAAAGGACTGAGTTTGAGTTAGTTAGCTAACACATGGCTTCACAATGCTTCCAAGGTGGCTGCTCTTTATAGACAAGTCTATGGCACACCACTGAACCATCACCTCTAGCTGTGAAATACTTTGGCTACCACGGTTTCCTTTTTTATTTCCAACTTTTCAGGAGCTATGTAAGAAAGAGCTATTGAAAGAGAATAAAAGGTGAACAGGAATATGAGTTGATATTTAAAAAAATATCTAATTTTGAAAATGGCCCATAGTAGCTCACACCTGCATTCCCAACATCTGAGATGCTGAAGCGGGGTGACTGCTGCACATCTGAGGTCAGCTTCAGTGACACACTGAGTTCAACACCAGCCAGTGTTACATTATGGGACCCTTCCTCAAGATGATGATGGTGATGATGGTGGTGAGGATGATGACGATAATTTGAATAAGTCATAACATTATCTAGAAATGTGATCACTTTGAGAAGTTCAGAACCTCAGTATCAAGTATGAGGAAGACACAGCCAGACTATATCTAGTAAGGTGATTAATAGAGGATAAGGCCACTCAAAAGACAGACCCTCTGACAGAAAAGGTCAGCAAACAAAAGTATTTGCCTGGGATCTCCAAAAGCTGGTGCTGAGCTAAGAGTGAAAGAACTTGGCTGGTGGGTAGTGGAGACCGTTAAGTCTGGAAGGGCAAAACATACAATGAAAACGAAATGGGGGAGGGGGGTGCCTAGACATGAGATGCTCAAAGGGGGCGGCAGCATGGACCTGGGTTTCAGAAACAGCCAACAACCATCTAAGACTGATCTGATGATCAAGCCCAGACTTCACATTGTCAATAAAAACTAAGGAGCAACCGGAAGAAATAACGTCATATTCTTGGGTAGGCAGAATTGATTATAACAGTATCCAAAAAGCATTTGTAGAGGGCTCCCTCCATAGCACCATCACTGGGTAAACTTAAGACTGCCTTCAGTAATGCTCATTTCTAAGTGAGTTTTGATCTGCTGGTCACACTAACTCTGAAAAAGAAGGTGTACAAAGAATGAAGGGTATTTCCCAGCTAACACGAGAATCTGGGCAATACTTTATCTTTTTATTAAGTGTAACAAAAAGTATTGGGGTAGTTTTACTAAAAAATGGCCAAGTTTTAATTAAAAAAGTAGCACACAAGTAAAATATCTGGAGTCAAAACATGCCATGAGACTGTCAGCAGTGAAACTGACAGTTATGCTTATTAGTGGTTAAATGGTAAATACATTTTCATGACATGATATAAGATTTAATATATACAGCCTTGCCACTGATTGATTTTAACAGAGGCTGACAGCTGCTATTTTCAAAATCCATCAGCTGTGCATAATTTGTTCCATTAACAGGTGAGCATGTAAGCAGTGTGGATTCTTACAAAGTATGTTTATGCTAAGTCATACCATGAAATTTAATATTCATATAAAGGCTGTGACACTTGATGAAAAATGCTTTAATTTCCAAGTGCTTGGACTCGATTACATGTCAATCCTTTGATACTACCCAGTACCTCTTTCAATTTCACTGCCCATCCACAGAGCACTTTTAAGCAAAATGAAAATTCTGACGTTTCCAAAACAGATAGTCTCAAATAAGAATTCCTCCTTTCCTTTGGAAACAGTGCTTAAGGATCTCAAAAACAAGATGCAAACAGAGAAATATTAAAATAAAACTGTAATAAATAAGTAATAAAATAAAATCTGACTATTACAAGGCCACATAAACTAGGCCATTCCCCTTACTGATGATTGCCATCAGATGCTGAGGACCAAATGCACAGCTCAAGGTTTCCTAGCAGGATGGTGGGACTGGCAGCAGACGCCATAGCAACCAGACTCACCAAAGTCATCCTGCTGCTGTGCAGCCTCTGCTACATAACACCATCTGAAAATGAGTAGGCAGAGTAAACCGGAAGTCTAAGACTACTATTTTGTTTATTTAGAATAAAGATCACGTGGTATAATGACGTTCTGGATCTATTTTTAAGATGTTCTTACTGATTATACAGATCTATGAAGCATTATTTAATTTAAATGCCAATGTATTAAACTACAGCACAATATTCTTCTTTCTTTAAACATTCCCCTAGCCATGCCAGAGGCACGGAGAGTCCTGCTGCTTCCTTTGGAGCCTTCCTTCCCATCCACATATCTGCCATGCACAGGAGGGCAGGCCAAATGCTGGATTACTACACAGCAAGACAGTAGTCCACAGACAGCTGCACTTGGCATACAGTAAGTGCACAAGTATTTGAATAACAAAAGAAAAAGTTAAAAATACATTCAAGAGAAAACTTTAAAAAACCCTCAGAAACAGACAACTAAAAATCCTTGGTGATTATTTCAAACCCTGTCTTTCTGTTTCACTACTGTCATTCTTTAATGTGGTCTTTCTGCGCTAAAACCAGACATGGCTATTATTTTAAAGTAATCATTTGCATGTTTCATACTACCGTAACAGGTAAGAAATATTTTGCATGTTCTAGTATTATAAGCTGTTACAGTTCAGGTAAGTACCTGCCAGAGCCTTGTGTGTTAAAGATATGGTCCAAGGACCTGAATTTGATTCCAGGCCCCCATGGTGGACAGAACACATACTCCCAAATTGTCCTCCGACCTGGACATCATTCCAATCTACTTGCTTTTTAGCAATGAACTTTATTCTCACCTTTCTGATTTGAAATTTAAGAGACTCAAGTCTTAGTCTGCTTTTATTTTTGCCCCTGATCAGCACATTCTCTAGTGCTCAAAAAAATGGGTCCGGGGCTGGCGATACCACATAGCAGGTCACGTGCTTGTACGTGAGCATGAAGACCTGAACTTGGTCCCAAGCACCCACATAAATATCAGGAGTGTCCATGTACATTTCTAAATCTAAGGTGGAGATGTGAGTCCCAAGGGCTTGCTAAACAACTGTTCTATCCAAAATGCCAACCTGCAGGTTCTGGTGGCCCCACCTCAAAAGAGTAAGGTGGAGGCCACATACGGTAGCACACATCCCAGTATTTGGGAAGCAGAGGAAGGCAGACCTCTGAGTTCAAGTCCAGTCTGGTCTATAGACAGTTCCAGGACACCCAGAGCTACATTGAAGAAACATTGTCTTGAAAAACCAACCAACCAACCAACCTAACCAACAAACAAACCAAACAATTAACCAAACAATAAAGTGGCCAGTGATAGAGCAAGATACCCAGATCTCTGGCCAAAAAACAATAGTGTAGGACAAAGAACGCCTAAGAAATACAGAGAAGTTGGAGGTCATCAGATGGGTGCTGTCTCTAGATTCTTAAGAGAAGATATACACTCCCTTCCCAACCCCACATTCCTTTTTAAAAACTAACTTCCACACAATACAGTTTGATATTAAATAGGGAATTTAAAATATCTAAATTGTTTCCTCTTTGTAAGAACCTGCAATTCAATAATGTAACTATAGTACAGAGAATCTGAGTTAAGTCACTCAATATAAACCAGAAAACAAACATGGAAACATTGGCTTTTACTGCAACATAGACAAACTTCTGGGAATCTATATATCTATCTGCTGAATTGTAAAAAACTTATTGCTGGAAAATATTGTGGTGAAAGCATGCATGATTATCTTTTCTTCTTTTTTGCAGCAATAAAGCAGTTATAAACCCACATAGAAAAAAGTGACCAGAAATAAGATAAGAACTTGCACATCTGTCCTCCCTCCCTCCCTCCCTCCCT
>LR753133.1:0-26159 GCA_902729485.2 Mus minutoides | reverse complement strand
CAGGCTGAGCAAGCCAGGAGAAGCAAGCCAGTAAAGAACATCTCTTCATGGCCTCTGCATCAGCTCCTGCTTCCTGACCTGCTTGAGTTCCAGTCCTGACTTCCTTGGTGATGAACAGCTGTATGGAAGTGTAAGCCAAATAAACCCTTTCCTCCCCAACTTTCTTCTTGGTCATGATGTTTGTGCAGGAATAGAAACCTCAACTAAGACAAATGGACATATGTCTGCGTGGGTTTGAACCCCACTCCTGGTACCAATTTGTCTTAGTTGAGGTTTCTATTCCTGCACAAACATCATGACCAAGAAGAAAGTTGGGGAGGAAAGGGTTTATTTGGCTTACACTTCCATACAGCTGTTCATCACCAAGGAAGTCAGGACTGGAACTCAAGCAGGTCAGGAAGCAGGAGCTGATGCAGAAGCCATGAAGAGATGTTCTTTACTGGCTTGCTTCTCCTGGCTTGCTCAGCCTGCTCTCTTATAGAACCCAAGACTGCCAGCCCAGAGATGGTCCCACCCACAAGGGGCCCTTGATCAGTAATTGAGAAAAAAATGCCTCACAGCTAGATCTCATGGAGGCATTTCCCCAACTGAAGCTCCTTTCTCTGTGATAACTCCAGCTGTGTCAAGTTGACACAAACATAGCCAGTACAGATACCCAGGGGACTTACACCTCCTCAGAGGAGAAGGGAAGAGGGGGATGGGGGAAGGAATGTGGGAGGGGATGACCGGGAGGGTGGCAGTGAGTGGGATGTAAAGTGAATAAATTAAAATAAATAAAATAAACACAAGGAAAGAAGAAAAGGAGGACATAGAGCACATACGACAAGAAATCAGGAATTCCTCTAGAACATAAAAGAGAAATGAGTATGGCTCAGAAGGCTGAGTACAGACAATGTTCGCCTGTTCTTTGCATTAGGCATTTTCAACTGTAGGTTCTTTGTCTCTTTTGTTACTTAAGTCACAGCAGACACACTGAGTTGTCTATGTACTGGGAAATCTCCCCATTCCTCTTCCTTGCTAAAAGATTCCAGACTTTGTTCGAATCATAGGAAGAGACCAGCTCATCCTTAGAAATAATAGGAAGTGACCAGCAAGATGACTCATCAGGTAAAGGGACAGGCAGCCAAGTCTGATGACCCAGGTTCAACCACAGGGTACCACATGTTAGAAGGAAAGAGCTTATTTCCAGTAGTCCTCTGACCTCCACATATACACCATGATGCATGCTGATCTGCATATATATATGAGACAAAATAAACCAGCACTCAGTTTGTGATAAAAGGATGTTGCTTATGAAGTTTCTCATCAGCTCAGCAATCTCTGAAGACTTTGTGAGGTTACTACTCACGAGACCCTCAAGTTGTGCACAGGTGCGTTGGAGCTCAAAGATGAAAACAGCATAGTGCCACACAACCTAGAAAAGGGCAAGCCCATGTTACATTCAGATTCCTTGTGACATGCAGAACCCTGACGAATTCATGGAAAAGTTTCATTTCCCCAAGCAAAGGCCTAATTACCCCCTTTGCATAACTGTCTGGGACATCTCAGGGCCTAAAATATGCCTAGTGTGGACTTCTTGTCCCTCTCTCCCAGAACTCAGTGACAAGGCTGAATACACATGGTACTGGACAGAGATGTTCTTCCTTCATAGGAAGCATTTCTAGTGAGCTGCCACTTTACCACTCCTCCCTCAAGCTCTATCCACAGATGTCAAGAAAGGACATCAGAGAATGGCATTTATTTATTTATTTATTTATTTATTTATTTATTTATTTTTAAGATTTATTTTATTTATTATATGTAAGTACACTGTAGCTGTCCTCAGACACTCCAGAAGAGGGCACCAGATCTCGTTACAGATGGTTGTGAGCCACCATGTGGATGCTGGGATTTGAACTTATCACCTTCGGAAGAGCAGTTGGGTGCTCTTACCCGCTGAGCCATCTCACCAGCCCTGGCTTTTATTTATAACTACAGAGAATAACCCAATGTGTGTGTGGGGAGGTGCGACTTTTACTAAGAATTTAAAATTTAATGTAAGATATCCATTCTCCCCAATGTGAGAGAGGATGCCACCAAAGAACAAAATACTACTCACCAGCTCTAAGGAGGTCTGCAAGGAGCAGGCTTTTAGAATGTCCTCAGCTCTGGGAAGTGTCTTTGCTCAAATGTGTCCTCTTGTTATAGTAGTAAGAAAGGTTTGGCCTTAACGACTCAAACAAGGCAAATTTTAGTGGTAAAATTAAATTTTGCATAGACATTATGAGAAACCGAATATTAGGAATCCATTTCTCAAAAGCCTACATCGGTGGTTTGACAAGCTTAAGTGAGGTCATTTCAGTTTATGTATACAGTGCTGAACTAGCTCAATGTAACTTCCCTAAAACTCTGTGTTCATTAAAGCTCCTCCCTAAAGGAAGAAGGCATTCCAATTATGTTCACTGACATTCTTTGAATAAGCTGGCTTTTGAAGCGGTCCTTGCCCTGGTAGTTGTTTTTAGATGTCATGGTGCCTCTGTGGGAATAGACTGCACCTTCTATAGGCAATGAAGGTGCCAAGAAGACTGAAAGAGACACCCTTAAGGCCAAGCAAGTAGCTAATTCCCTATACCCAGCAGACAATTTGAAATAGCTCTTTATTATTACCACCATTAATGAACCCAAATGCTCTACCTTTAACTCTGCCACCTGTGACAGCAAATATGCAGGTAAACAGAAGCAAGTGTGCCAGATCCATAGCCATGTCTGTAAACTCATTTGTGAGCTGTTGGTAATGTAGAGATGAGATGCAGGGGCCCCCTGCCAGTGGCTGGGCTCCCAGAGCCCCATCTAGCCACTGTAACACTTAAAGATTACAGAAGTGGAGGGAAGCTTAGTAGAACTGAGGCAGAGGTCAGTATTTCTGGGCTAGGAAGGCTGAGCACACTGCTGTGCAGCTCCCAAAGAACTGGTGTGTGGGATGAGGATCAGAACCTAAGCCACAATAGTGCTTCCTCTGCCTCACACACTGAGTGCATGTTGATGGCTTCCTGGTTAAGCCAATATTTATTTCGAGCATGCTTTATAATTGTTTTAGCATGTGTTTGGTGTCGTTGCAGGTCCTGGAGATGCTGTTGTGAATGCGGACAGATAGATCCCCACACCTCTGCGTTTTACCCTCAGAAGAAAAGCAGGATAACAAACAAAGAAAACAAATAAGCAAAGTAGAGAATTTCAAATGGTGACTGCTTACTTGAGGAAAACGGGAGCAATGGAGCAAATAGTGAATGACAGTTCAGGGTGCAGAAGACCAGCTGAGACACAGCGGGAGGAAGGTGGCCCTTGGGTTGGGAAGAAATTGGTACACTCATGAATTACTATAGAACAGTGCTTCTCCTTCCTAATACAGTAAACTTTTAATACAGTTCCTCATGTTATAACAACCCCCCCAACCACAAAATTACTTTTGTTGTTACTTCATAACTGTAATTTTTGCTACTATTATGAATCATAATGTAAATATCTGTCCTTTCTGATGATCTTAGCTGACCCCTTTTGAAAGGGCCATTAGACACCCTCAAAGAGATCATGACCCACAGGTTGAGTACCCCTGATGTACAAGCTCAACCTCTTTGTTCCAAGGTCACTTTGTTCTATTCTGAAACCTAGGCTAGGTGTGGGCAACTAACATGAGAAAGAATGGTATTAATTTTCACTACAGGTTGGCTTCATCTGATGAAAGTGAGGCACATAGATGAATCTGGGATGGGTGAACAGTGATCAGCACATTCCCATGGAAGATGGAAGTAAGGAGAGAGAAGAGGGATTCACCAGGAAAAAAATCATGTATGATTAGTAGACTTTTCCCCTGGAGTTTTGTCAGGATACCCAAATGTCAATCATGCAAGTTTAAAACTGTGACAAGGTCTCCAGTAACCCCTAATCATACTACTTTCTAACGTTCATGCATTTGCATAATTTCTATTACCTCAGTAGGGATAAGACCTATGACTTGCTTCTAACTAGTAGATAGTGATGAGTGTGACTACTATGGTTATACTACATTGCTCCTGAGCTTATACCCTCTTGCTATTGGGAAGTCCCATATAACTAGGAAGCAAGATGGCCTCTAGGCAACAGCCAGCTAAAACCAGATATGGTCAACAATCCCAGGAGACTGGATGCAGATCCCTCTGTAATGGAGCCCTCCAATGAAATCTGTTCCCGGAGCCTTGAATTCATCCTTATGACTATACCCAGCTGGACCACATATGCATGTTACAAGCCGCTACATTTGTCATGGCTTGTTGTGAAGTAAAATAAAATAAAAATAATGGCATTGGGTTCAGTCGGATCCCGGCAGCTGTTGTGGCAGCTCAGTCCTTTGGTAGCTCTTACTGTTTCCCTTCAGTTCCAGAAACGTGACCTCTGGTGTGACTGTCCCTGATAGTGTCATCAAGGTGTTCAATGACATGAAAGTTTGCAAGTCTTCAAGGCCAAAAGAAGTGGAGAAGGTGGTGCTCTTTTGCCCGAGTAAGAACAAGAAGAACATCATCCTGGAGGAGAGCACAGAGATCCTGGTAGGAGATGTGGGGCAGACTGTGGACAACTCCTACACCACTTTTGTCAAAATGCTGCCAGACAAGGACTGCCACTATGCTCTCTATGATGCAACCTATGAGACCAAAGAGAGCAAGAAGGAGGACCTGGTGGTCATCTTCTAGGCTCCTGAGAGTGTACCCTCTAAGAGCATAATGATCTATGACAGCTCCAAGGATACCACCAAGAGGAAGCTGACAGGAATCAAGCATGAATTACAAGCTAACCGCTACAAGGAGATCACAGACCACTGCACCCTGACAGAAAAACTAGGAAGCAGCTCCATCATTTCCCTGGAGAGCAAGCCTTTGCCAGCCACCTCCAGCCCCCTGACTAGAGCATCTAGCAACCCAAGTCCTGCTCTTGTGTGTTGCAGGCTGCCCATTTCCTGCCAGACCAGAGGGGCTGGGGGCATCCCAGCAGGGGGAGGGCTATCCCTTCATCCCAGCTGCCAAACATCCTTCACAACCCTTGGACCGTCCTTCTCCCTCCATCCCTTACTGGCCTTTCCAAACTGTTTTTGATCTTCTGATTCCTCTTGGGTTGAAGCAGACAAAGTCCCATCCTAGGCATCCAGTTTGTGGGGAGCCTGTATTTTTTAACGACACCCCTAATCCTCATCCCTCCCCATCCCAGGCTGCTAACTTCTAACCACAATAGTGACTCTGTGCTTGTCTGTTTAGTTCTGTGTGTAAATGAAATGTGGAAATCATATTCCCTGCACCAGCTGGCTGCCCTCTCCTTTCCCTTGATCTTGGCCACTCATGAAAACAGGACCAGTAAGAGACCTTCAATTTAAAAACAAAAACAACAACAATAATAAAAAGGCTAATTAACAACAAAAATGACATTGGTGAAGGTTGATGAGGGATTCAAATATGTAGGTAAAGAACCAGGGGAGAATCCCCCGGGTGTGGCCAAGAAGTTGGGTACACAATGGAGAATTTGCACAGTGTTACTTCACACCTTTCTTGTCATGAGAAGACCTGAGAATATGGTTAAGACTTGGCCCATGGTCAAGGGAAACTGAGATGAGAACAGGAGGACCAGGTGGCAAACAGGAAGTAATTCAGATGAATTAAAAAAATGCACAGACATGGTACCAGATGGATTTTTTGCTCATAAAAAAGTGTGACTGTCATAAAATAATGCATCAATATGCCAGTCTTCAAAAACCAAAGTAATAAGAGAATATTAAACTGTAAATCCCCCCCCCCACACACACACAACAACTGGGACCCTGAGTCCCACTCCTGAAAGATTAGAGGCCATGGGCCTGCAAGACAGCTCGATGGGTAAAGGTGTTTGTCACCAAGCCAGACAGCTTGAATTCAAACCCTGGGACCCATATGGTGGAAAGAGAGAACCCCAAAAGTTATTCTCTGACCTCCACATTCACACTGTTACATGCATAAACACATACACACCACATAAATGTAATAAATATATCTAAAGATTTTAGCCATTATAAATTTGATGTATTTTTCTTCCTGCATATGTGTCTTTTTAATACATGCTAGCTTGACTTATATCTATAGTTCTGTAAGATGCTGTTTTCATTAGCATCAAGTTTTGGATATCATGCCAAATCCTAACATTCCAGTCAGCACATTCTTGTACACTCCTGCACACTATTCTGTTGTGTGTCACACTCAGTGGCATCAGTCTCCTACGGATTAGCACATTACAGATGTTATGTCAATGTTTCCGCGCTGACAATAATTGCAGTCGGTGATTCTGCTCACTTCTGTCGATGTAGGATACCCATAACTGCAGTTAGACTTGGGGGACCGAAGAGGATGCACCACCCAGGCTGTACAAGTTTTATCTCATGCACAGTGTACAAGGTGACAATTTTAGCCTCATGTTGGCCAGCATCAGTCACTGACAAATTTTAATCTGTTCCCATTTAATAATGAAAACAATAGCTAGTCATGTTGTTGTTGGGTTTTGTATCCATCTGAATTTATACGACCTTCAAGGATCTGGGATTCAAGGTAACACATAGACATACAAAATGACACGGGTACATGAGAGGTGGAGGTAGGAGGATCAGGAGTTTAAAGTCATTCTCAGCTATGTAAGCAGCTTGAGACCAGCCTGTAAGGCCTTGCTGTCATCTTGTCAGCCACCTCAACAACATTTAAAGACTTCCTTTTACTCTCAAAAGTCTCATTGCCTGTAATAAGATTAGTCTTTGTAAGAACAGCTGCATGTGTCAAGTGCAGTGGACACATCTCCCAGTGTATGATGAATATCAATATCAGAAAGACTGCATAGGACCTGCAAGTCCTTCTACAGATGTCCTCAGGAAGCACTCGCACTTCTCAGGCAACTGTCACCTGAGAGCGGTCACACTTGAAAGCTAAAGAATAGCCCTTTCCTTTCGCTTTCTAGTAGAGGCTCCACCCAGTAAGAACAACTCAACAAGTTCTTCTCATTTAAACCAATGGACTGAAGGGAACAAACCTCACAGATTTATAGAAGGGGGAGGAAACGTTTAATTAGCATGTATGACTTTTCTGTTCCGACCGTGTGCAGTAGCTTTGAAGTAGCCTGTGAACTCACAAAACTGTTGACTCACGGTAAGAAAAACATACAGGGACAGCAAAGGAGCTACTCAGGTCTCTCCCGCTGGGGCAAGACTTTGCCAAAGACTGGATTATTTTTTAAATCTATTTTTGCCGTGAAAGGAACCCACAGGCATCTGAATCCTGGCCTCCCAGCCCGACACCTCATTTCTGCCAGTGCATGGAGAGACCTACTGAAAGGGCTCTTCTGGACTGTCGGTGGGTGTGAAGCGAGTTGGGGGGTGTTTGGGTGGCTTTTGTTTTTGTTTCCCTGGCTCTCCGCCTTCCGGGTATTTCTCTTCTCCAAAAGGACACTCTGTCCCCACCACAGCCAATCCTGATCATCCCCAAACACAAATCCAGATTCATTCTGTAAAGGTTCATGAGTGAAGGCTTGTCCTGTATTTTTGTTTTCCCCAGCTATAGTCTTCCCATGCCAACAAAAACGAGTGTATTCGTGTTTTATTTTTAAAAAAACCTTTTTACGAATCTTCAGTGGCTCTTTGAGTATAAAATATTCATACCTTGACTGCAAATTATGGTTGGGAACATAACCACTCAACGAGTACTTTTAGTTCAGATTCATTTCGGATTCATACAAGCAAGGGAGGGAAACCTGGGGAAACACAAAGTGTCCTTTGAAGGTGAGAAATCCTGAATGAAGAAATGGGAGGAGGGGGTGGCCATTCCCGACCCAGCTGAACGCCTGCGCCACAGAGTCAAAGTCATTTAGGGTGGTGGAACAGGCTCTGGCAACCAGCAAGGGTAGCTGCAGTATGGGACACCCAAATTGAGGAACTTCTTGGGCTGTGAGCCCTTGTGGAGTCAAGGTAAGCTTGCTCACTCAGACTGTCGCCGCCGCCGCTACTTCTCCTATCAGGTCTTGGGGAGGCTCTTCCGAGCATCTACTGTAGACAGCTAGGAAGCTGATTTCACTACAGATTTGGATGGTGGGAGAAAATGATCCAGATATTCAAAAGCCACTTCTTGGTTTCCGTGAAATGATACCTGTCAGGTCTGGTTCCAAATCATTTTGCAAATGCAAATTTGACACCCCCCCAAGCTTGCTCCCTTCCTAGTCATCCTCTGCAATACTGTCAGATATTTTCACAAGACGAATGTAGCTTTGCTCTAAGCCTTGAACCTTTTAGAGGGGGAGGTGATTAGCAAATGGGACGTTTCATTAGACAACAGTTGGAAGAGATAGATAGTAGTACCATTTCTGAGGCCGGCTAGACTGTGAGAACTTTGATAGGTACACACATTGTAAGAAGCACTCCTCCAGGGCTTAAGGTGGCACTTGATGACATTTTATCTAACCAGACCTAGCCTTAATCAGAATGATCACACGTGACTGAGCTTCAGCAATGAAAGAGCTTTTGAACTGGTTTGATCCAGAGGCCCAGTAAGTGTCAAGTCCTGTGTAGCCCATCTTCCTGCTGTGCAGTTGGGCTCTTTCAAGGTTGTGAATGGGATCAAGCTACTATTAGAAGTTTCTCCTAGCCCTCTCTGCTTTTCAGAAGAGCGCAGCACCTGTCTCCCCAGGCCCCACCTAGGGGAAGAGCATGCTTCTGAACACTGTGGCCAGAGGCTGAGGTCACATATATAGGGGTCGAACCTGAGACCCAAAATACCTGCCAGAGCTAGAAGCCCTGGGCAAAGCCTTCTTCTGAATGAACATCAAGGGCAGGGCTGTGCTAGCTAAGACAATTATTCCTGGAGAAAGTAAACTCCAGCAGGGATTAAGAAATAAGTAAGGATTGTCCTCACTGACATCAGAGTTTTCTCATAGCGCTTCCTGGATGTCCGTCATGTCTCAAAACCCAATTTGGACTTAAGCCCTAACCTCTGATGTGACTATGTTTGGACAGGAGACCTTTAGGAGGTAAACAAGGCTAAATGAGAGCCTGAGGGTATGATCCTCATCTGACGGTCTTAGCGGCCTGATATGAACAGAGAGAGGGAAAATATCTGCCCAAGTACACACTCCAAAACTAGGCTGAGTGAGAAAAGCCCCCTGAAGGAGGAGGCCCCCTTTAAGCCTCCTGCTGGAGACAGCTCCTGCCAGAGCTCCAGCATGCTACACCCTCATTTCGGAATGTTAATTTGCAGTGCCAGGATCTATGATAAGATACATTTTATTCTGTGTATGTAGTGTGTGTGCTCGCATGCACACACACACACACACACACACACACACACACACACACACGAAGATATAGAGATAGATGCATATATGGTACGTGTGTGTGTGTGTGTGTGTGTGTGTGTGTGTGTGTGTGTGTATGCACAAATGGATGCATGCTGGGTAGGTGTGAACATACACAAGCACATGTGTGTGTAGTGATGCTAGTAATCACACCAGGTTTTACTCATGCTATGAAGCACTTTAATATTAAGCTACCCTCCCAGGCTTGAATTCTTGGAGCAGAGTCTTGCTACAAATCTCAAATTAGCCTTTAACCTGAACTTGCTTTGTAGCCCAGAGCGGTCGGTCCAAAACTCACAATCCTCCTTTCTTCTCCCAAGCACTGGGTTTGCAGATGTCTGCTAACACCTACCTTCCTTCCTTCCTTCCTTCCTTCCTTCCTTCCTTCCTTCCTTCCTTCCTTCCTTCTTTCCTTCCTTCTTTCCTTTCTCTCTTCTTTTTTTTTAAGTGTAAGGAAAACAAAAGAAGTGGAGGGAGGAAGGGAGGGAGGGAGGGAAGAAAGAAAGAAGGAAAGAGGAAACAAAGAAAGGTGGAAAGGCCAGAGGGAATTTGATGAAAACAGAAAGTTCATGACAGATGAAGCAGGATGCTTGCAGACCTATGTGAATGGGACCAATAAGGCTGGTGTGGGTCTGTCTTAAGGGATTAGAATAGGGTATACACCGTATCAAAGGCCCTGCCCCAGCCAGCCCAAGATAATTTAGCTCTTGTTCCTCATTGAGGATAGTCACCATTCAAATGGCTAAAGACCTAGTTCAGTATCTAAGCCCCAGAACTTCAGCTAGTGAGAAGATAAAATGTTTTTCTGCCAATTCAGTTAGTACGTCACTGCATCCTGTTGTGATGACGCTGATAATAGCAAGTAGGTCCATTGTCTCTCATTATTGTGTTTCCTCCATGGGCCTACTCATTTCCTACTCCTGATAGCACTATTTGTCTTAATTCTAAGGGTTACCAATGATTCCCTTTCAGCCATCCTAGTGAAACCAATGACCTTCAGCTTTTCACTCTTCCCAACTCTACATGTAGCACCTCAAAGGTGGGTGTCAGACTAAGGGTAGATAGCGGCTTCATTTTCTACAGATAGTAAGGAAGAGAAGGAAATTACATCTCTAGATTACAAGCTCCTCCTTAGACCACTGGTCTTACTGCCTTGAATCTGGAATCTCCCAACGTTCTCCTTTCTCTTTATTCTTGCTTTATGTGTTCTTGGTGTTTCTAGTGTGGTGATCAGCTACATCAAGTAGTAGCCTTCTTGTTTCCGCTCTCAAGTGCTAGGGTTACAGGTGTGCACCATTGTGTTCAGATTTCAATCCAGCGCTGTTGATGTTTCTGACCTGGCTTCCCAAACTGCCATGTACTGGGTGAATGAATATGTGTTTATGGCTATAAGAGAACCAGGTCACATTCACACATATTCACTTCCTTTCTTTCCTCTGCTCCTATCTTATGTGGGTTTTCAGGGTTAGGAGTGAAAGGACCTGTTGGGGCAAAGGGTTATTTGGTGATAACCCCATGTCATAAACCAAAGGTGAATGTGGTTGAGCCTGATGGTGAAGGCCAACCAAGTGTGTGAATATCTTGAGTCCTGATCCAGTCGATAGTCTACAAATACTCAGGAAGGGGAATGCACACAGCAGTCCAAAGACCTTGGCAAGGCCAGTGCTGAGCAGTGGTATGGGAAGATGTTAAATAATTTCAGGGAAGTGTGTGTGTGTGTGTGTGTGTGTGTGTGTGTGTGTAGCTGTTTTTATAACAATTGATGGAGTCGGGCTTCAAGTTATCCTTGTTTAGTTCCATTGCTGTGATAGCCAAAACAAAACAAACAAAAAAATGTTTATTTGGGCCTTCACAAGCAAATCACAATCCATCATTAATGAAAGTAGAGGCAGGGATTCAAAGCAGGAAACTAGAAGTAGGCTCTCTCGGTCTCTCCTGTACAAGCTCAAGCTTGGGTATCTTTCTTATACAGCTCAGGATGTAGGGATGATACTGCCCACAGTGGGCTGAGCCTTCTTGCATCAATGAATAACCAAGACAGCCCCCACAGACATGCCCTGAGGCTGATCTAACTTAAGTCAATGTCTATTTTGTTTTTGTTTTTTGTTGATCAAGGGATGCTCCCTTGACTAACAGACTGGCATCTCTGAGAAGCTGATCATAAATGTCTACCATTGTCATACTGAGCTACAATTTTTTTTAACAATTTCATGCATACTAAATAACTGTTCTGGGACAACGTCTAATCTTTCCCTCATGGATTTATGCTCATAGTGGAAAAGAGGGATGGTATGTGTAAGCCAAAGAAGACACTGATCTAATATCCTCAATAGTAAATATTCATTCCAAGTTAAGGAATGTCTTTCTAAACACCAAAGCCCAAAGGGGATCCAAGCCCACTCTACACCTTCAAATAGATTAACTGGCTTATGGGATAAGCTCACTGAGCTTCCAGCTTGCAGCTCCCTATGTCCATGATAACCAACATGTTTGAAGGCACAGCTAGGCAAAGCTTACACCCGCCCATCACCTCATCCCTTTGGGATCTCTTCAGGTGGTCATCCTTGCCTTGCTTTAAAGCTTCCTAAGACTCAGTGAAATCAACCAACTGGTGTAGTGTTGGCCAACTTCTAAGTGGAGAACTGGAACAAACCTGAACTATTCAACTCTGTTTTCAATGTCTTTTCAAGCTCTTGAGGACAGAAGTTATATAATGCTGTTTTTCTTGTTTTAGAAATAATCAGTACAAAATCAGAAATGATTGCCTTGAGTCCAACAATTAATCTTTTATGTAACATGGACACCCCACTCGCTGAGTGTGGGAGAACACGATTGCCCTTTAAGGCATTAACTGGAAACATTAGAGGCTCCCCAAGTGGTGGTGTGGATAACAATGATGGCTTAGAAGGTGGTCAGAGGCCGGGGAGATAGCTCGGATAGTAAAGGGCTCTCCTTTCAAGCATAGGGACCTTAGTTCAATCTCCAGAACCCACATAAGAAAAAGCTAATCATGGTGGCACATGAGTGTAATCCCACCTCTGGGAAGGTGGAGACAGGCAGCTCCCTGGGCTTGCTGACCCAACAACCTAGTCTACTTGGTGAGTTCCAGGCCAGGGAGAAAGTCTGTCTCATAAAAAAAAAGTGAATGGTAACTGAGAAATGACTTATGAGGTTGTCCTTTAGTTTATACATAAATGTGCATCTGCTTACATCCATGTGCATGTTATACAAAAACACACACAATTAAAATTAAAAATAAAAAGAAGCAAGTAGTTTATACATCCAGTTTCACTGGAGAAAACATTAACTATCCTCAACATAAATCTACACCTGGCTGCTTTTCTCTTTCTGGAGAGGGCTGGAGGATGAGAAGGCCCCTGGATAGCAACTTTTCCTAACTCCTGTCCAAGAGAACTTCTTAGGCACCACATAGCCTGTGGTAAAGATTAGAACTCTTCTAAATCCTGTAAAGATGGCCCAGATGGCAAAGCATTTGTCACACAAACCTAATGGCCTGAGTTTCAGGTCCTAAGCCACAAAAAGGTAAAAGGGGACTGCAGACTTCACATAGTGGTTCTCTGAGCTCTACACGTGGACTGTGCCATCCACACATCCTTCATACATACACACAATAAAAATACAAATTTTAAAATGAATAAATGTTGTGAAAGCAGCTGACTGAAATAGATGCAGACACAGAGCAAAACACTGAATGGAGCTCAGGTAGTCTCATAGATCAGCTGGGGGAAGGAGTGTGTGCCAGGAGGGGATAGGAACTCCACAGGAAGACCAACAGAGTCAACTAACCGAAAACTTTGGGGGCCTCTCAGAGACTGAACTACCAACCAAAGAGCATACACAGGATGGATCTAGCCCTTCTGTCCCATATATAGCAGATGTGCAGCTTGGCCTTTAACAAATGGAGCAGGGGCTATCCCTAAAGCTATTGTCTGTGGATCCTGTTCTCCTAACCTGTCTTGTCTGGCCTCAGTGGGAAAGGATGTTCCTAGCCCTGTAGAGACTTGATGCCAGGGTGGGGGATACCCAGAGAGCCATTCACCCTGTCAGAGGAAAGGGGGAGAGTGGAAGGAGGGACTGAGTGAGGGAGTACAGGAAATGAGTGAGGGTGGCGATGGGTATATAAAGTAAATAAATAAATTAGGTAATGGGGTAAAGAAAGAAAAAGTAAAGGAAGAGACTGGATGTGGTGGCATACATTTAATTCCGGCCCTTGTGAGGCAAAAACAGATGGATATTTATGAGTTCAAGGCCAACCTGGTCTGCGTAGTGAGTTCTGGGACAGCCAAAGCTATATAGTGAGACCCTGTCTGGAAGGAAAACAAACAAATAAGCAACAACAAGAAAGAATGAGTCTCCCTTCTCCCAGCAGCTAGCATTTGCCAATAGTTCCCTAGGAACAGGCATGGCCTGGAGAGAACTTCCCCCATCAACTCTAAAATTGTGGTTGGATTATCAAGTGCAGACCAGCAGTGAGTGGTACCTATACAAGATTTGTATGTAATCACTCACCAATTGACTTCACCCATGAACACCTTTGGTTTAGACCACCTGTTAGGCTATATGATAAGCCAGGGAGGGGCATTTACTGACTGAGTCCTAAAGGAAGGAATGTCTGACAAAGGGCTGATGAAGGGCCTTTGGGGACAGAGAGGCAAAGCTCTCCAGACATCAAAGATATTGCCTAGCAGAGAGGGTCCAACCCACCATATTGACATAGTTTCAGGGGAACGGTTGTGCAGATAAACTCAACTAAGCTAAAGAAAAGCTGAGTTTCCTCAGCCAAGTCCCTTTCACAGTGATTTCAACATTAATTACTGCCGTGCCTTGACCTTTTCTGGTAAAAATTTTAAATAAGCTCCACCACAGCTCTCAGAGGTGCCCAGATGCGCTGTAGGTACATTACAGACCACAGAACATTTTACAGTACATTTTACATGATTCTGGCATCGAGAGGTTCCATTCCCAATCAGTTTTCTCACACATTTTTCTCACTCAAACTAACACTGGCCTGGTTACATAAAATTGGAAGATCTTTTTTTCACCTTAGAAACAAAGGTGACTCCTGACCATGCTTAAGAGAAGACACTAACCTCATCACCTACCTGTCAACATCTGCACATGTCTACCTGCCTACCTGTTACTATAATCTTCAAGCAGTCCATTTGCCCTGTCTCACTTCCCAAATCCAGCCAAGATGGAAGCCTCACTCTGACATTTTTTGACTGCCTATTTCTGGGTGCTGGGGGGGTTTGGGGGGGGGGAGGAAAGGTTCTAATCAGTGCTATCAGAGAAGACAGGCCTTGCACAGACCTCAGCCATCAAAATGAATAGCGATTTCCCTGTATAGGCCCCCAGAGATCTCATTATGTGAGTCGTTCTGAATGTGGCTTTAAACACGCAAATCCCTTCAGTGCTGCTGGACTCAGAATGGAATAGAATAGGAATCAAAGGCTCAGCCCGCTCTTTTTGTGCTCAGATCTTAATGCCTAAAACATGGCAAGTGTGAATGTGTGTGTGTGTGTGTGTGTGTGTGTGTGTGTGTGTGTGTGTGTGTTTCAACTAGAGGACAAAGATTCTACTTACCCAACACCATCCTCAATGAACTCAGGGAAGCAGCCCTTCCAGTATGATCGAGTTTTTAAAAGTTACAGTGATAAATGTCTAAGAAATAAAACTCACTTATAGGAAAGGCTGACAGGATAGTAATATGAGAGGGGAGGGGGGGAGGGAGGAAGTGAGGGAGGTAGAGAGAGAGAACATTCGGAAAGGTCTTCTGACTGACTTAAGGTCTCATTAGCCTCATGGGGATCTAATCAAAGGCTTAGAGTAAAAAGTAAATCAGAGACTAGGAAGTGAGAATTCTTGCAAGGAAGGGAGAAATTCCATCAGAGCTTTGTGGAAATGGCCCTGGAAATGGGGTGTTCCTGGTCACACATGCTGAGAACTGTCAGTCCTGGTATTTTGCACAACTGTGCTTAGGTCAGATCTGTGACTGCTTTCTCTGTGGTCTGTTTCCATCCATTCCCTCAGAATATTTTCCTTTCTGTCCTTCAGTGTTTGGGAAGCAGAACCAGGATTTCTAGGGGGATTTGATCCGTTAGTTCTCATTCACATCAGACTAATCACCTTGCTAGAAATCTAGAAACAAGGTCTAGAAAAAAATCTAGAAGCCTTACCTTCAACCTTCTCCCACCGATGAGCATTGGAAATGTGTAGCTCTAAAAGGTTTCTGCTTAGGGTAGGCTTTTCTGCCTCCAATCAGTGAAGGAGTTCATTGCTCAACAGCATCTCTGAGGACAAGTGGTGATCTCCACTCTGCTTCCTGCTGCTGATGGTCCAGCAGGCACTGGCCTCACCATCTATACTGCTTTTACATTTGAGGAAGATTATTTCTGGGCTCCAAAGCTTTCTGGAAAACTTGCTTTAATATACCTAGAGGCAGTTAGTAGAAAAATTTTGGGTGGCTGCGGGAGATTTATGATCCATCAGTTTAAAATTTTCAGTGTCGAAGTTTGGTTGCACCTGGAAGTAGTTGGAGGGTGTTGAGGGCCTCCACACACTTAAAGAATACAATTCTGAGACTCCATGTCCATGATGATATTGGTATCATCACTATGTGCCTGCTTGTCTCTCTGGCATACTAGCCATCTTTAAAGCTATTATTCAAGAACTAGGGCAAAGCCACATTTAAACCTTGCAACTAAAAGACAGATATGATCTTTGTCTTGTGATTAAGGAACCCAGGCTTAGATCTTTCTAAGCCCTTTCCATCAGGAAATGGAGATACTGGAATTTAGGAAGAGGGTCAAGGGCCCTCATATTTTCTGCGGTCAAGGATATTGTCTGCTTATGGCCTTTATCCTACTCACTCACCACTAGAAAGCTCTAGGAAAGTAAGACCCTGGGCACCAGTTGTCAATGACCACAGTCTTCCTTAGTAGGGACAACTCACAAGCCTACTGTCCTCTGTATCCCAGAAGCCCAAGCATAATTTAGCCTCAGTTGTCCATAGTGATCCCCTGCTTGGTGCTGGGTCCTTTCTTCGAAAATACATCCTACCTCTTCTGCTTCCTGTCTAGACTTTCTTGAGCCAATAACCCTGCTTATATTTGAATGAATCCTTATGTAACTGTGCGCTTCTGAAGAAGCCAACAATAATATGCACCTTTGGCTTCCAGTTTCACATTTTCCTTTCTTTATGTTTTTCTGTCTCTGAGGGTTTGGAATTTTCAGGAGAGACAGCTAGAGTCCTAACCTACAACAGAGGTCAACTTCATTTAAAGTCAGACTGTCTCTATTTGTGCCCAGTGGAAGCCTGTGCGAGTGTTCCATCTAGAAACTCACCTTCTCTATTTGAATTAGTATTGTCCTACATGGTGACCTCTAAGTTAGAGTTAAAGATAAAGTGTATTTATGTGGTTTTCTGAGCTGGGTTGAGGTGATCAAACCTCTGTATGAGCTCAGAGTTCAGGATTGGATGTGGGTCACCCAGGAAGAACCAGGACTTCACTTCTGGAACTGAGATGGTCCCCGAGGGGCTAAGAGCTATAGCTTGTGGTCTATAATCCTCATGTAAGGGTTGCTTGTACAGTAGTGCCTCCAAGTTCTCAGGCAGTGGTTTACCTTCTGTCTAACTTAGAATCCAATTTTCCTAACCCCCACGTTGCTAAAAAATAATCTTTCCATATCTGTCCTGGCTTATCTCCTCTGCTGATAATTTCAGCATTCAAGAAGAGGAACCAAAGCCTCTAGGTACAAGCTTCTTTGGGTATCCCTCTAGTTTCCTACAAGTTGGCCAGCATTCCAAGAAAGCTCTTTCTTCAGCACCTAGAATTGAGTTGCTTCCATTGCCTTTGATCAGACATTTTCCTTCACATGAAGGGCCCTTAGTACTTCCCTTTCAAACTGGCAAACTTTTCCTTCCTTTAGAGGCTAGTTTTCTTACCAGTCGTCAGGCAAGAGGTACCTAACCCTCCCAGCCCAGGACTGGTAATCCTGGGCTGCTTTTTGAGGGACACATGACCTTGTTACTGTGATCTGCCATCATGTGGCAAGTATCTTTCTTTCCCATCCACTCCCAGCTTCAGTGACCTTTTTGACTTTATTTGTGGTACTCATGAATCTTCGTTAGGTACAAGGCTATTTCACAAGTGATGAATGTGGCCTGAGTTACTACAGGAACACAGACGGACATGCCTTCAAATAAAAACTAAGGGTACAGTGACAGTTGGGGCTACTATTGAAAGAGATGGGGACCATTCAGTACAGAGCTTCTGTGTGGTATAGAGCAAGTGCTTGCTGTGATTTTTCATCAGAGATTGTCCTTGTTAGAGTCACTTAGTTCCAAGTGTCTGACACAGGTAAGGCCTTTGACCCCACAAGGGCCTAAAACCAATGATGAGTAATTTGAGCCTCAGATACCATCCAGAAACCCACTTGGGATCAGTCTGAGCTCTTTCCAATGGGACTTTACTCAAAAGGGCTCCCTGTCCGGAGGTTGGGTTGCTTGGCTGCCTGACTCTCCTCACCACCTTAGGATAGAGGTAGAAGTCCCGCCTTGGTAAACTAAACCATGTGCTCATGGTTCCCGCACTCATTCTCCACCCCTGAGATCTTGACAGAGATGTTAATTGTATGTTAATTGTATGGTGTAAAAAGAGCTATGAGTCATGCATGCTGTAGTGCAATTTAAAAGACAAGATCATTCTTTATGACTCTACTTGGAAAGCCACCAAGACACACTTTTGGATTAAAAGGCAAATTAAAAGTGATAGATGTGCTTTGCTTCAGTACCACTTAAGAAAAAAAGATGAGCAGAGTGAGGCTATTGGGGGAAAAATTGATTTATCCATGCCAGCCATTCTGTTGCAGTCCTGAATTCTTTGTTTCCAAACAATGTTCAGAGTGGATTATAGTCCTGGGATTTCTGTTCCTTCTCATGAACTAACAGAGCAGAGATTTCCCACCATCAATAGCAAGGAATGCAGCCTTTATGAAACAGGTGGCTGTGTTGATCAGTTGAATAGAGTGAGACCATTCCAGTTCGCTAGAGTAAATCCAAGTGAAATGATTATTAACAACCGAACTCTTCTCTGCCATGTATTATGTATTATGTGTCTCTGTATTCATGTTTGTTTGTTTGTTTGAAATAGTGTCTCTATATGTAACCAAGGCTAGCCTCAGTTTCCTCAGTATCTAATGGGTGGATCCTCAGAAAGTTTTGATCTCAAAGCAGGCTTCTAACGCAGCTCTGAAGCAGTTGACATGAGAAATAAAGTCGGGTGACTCTGGTAGCTGCAGGGCCTTCTAGAAAGGTGGATGAAGGAGGTTTCTTGCATATCCATGCCCTCTAAAAAGCATCACTTAAAGGTTGTTTGCTATATGGGAGAGTTGCAGACAGGCAAAGACTGAGAAGAGGTGCTGGTAAAGCATTCAGACACCTGGTATTCTAAGACTATATGACCTCAGGAATAGCAAGAAGGCATTGTACAACACAGTGAAAAGTTTAGAAAGACTGGGAAAGAGGAGGGGGTTGAAAGTTATTGTCAGAAAAAAAAGTTGAATTTAACCATCAATCATAAGGAAAGCAATGGAATTGAAGCTCAGGGCTAGCTCATAACTTCTTTGCTAATCCTGAAGCTGTCTTCAGTCCAGGTCTCAACACAGCTTTTATGTTATCCACAAAGAGACTCTTTTCAAATAGGTAGTGGCATTTTGATCAAATGAAGTTGTTTTAGTTCTTGTTGAAAAGACAAATTGTAGAATATAATGTATTTTAGCTCCATGCCACATGTAGAGATCTTGTATAGGAGTGAAAACATGTTATCCGTGAGTTCCTAATATGTCAGACAATGAACTAAGCTGTGTTGTGAACCTTATCTTTATTCCATCTTTACCAGCGTCAATGACTTCTACCATTATTTGTCTTATAAATGAAAAACCTGAAGCTTCTTTGCAAGAAGAACTAATGTACCCTCAACTCTTAGTGTATGCAGTTTCTTAGGCTTTAAGGATCACACCCCCAATAAGGAAATAGATTTCAAATTCTGATGCAAAAATATATTTATAACAGAAATAGATATATTTAAGACTACATATCTTTGCCACACAATACGAATAGAAACATTTATTCCATCTTTCTTTCCCTTATGTTTATTAAGTCTAGTGAAAATTTTGCTAGCACAACACAAAACATAGATAATCAAGAGGAGTTTCATCAACAGAAGTTTGAAAAGCACTGGTCTAGAATTTGTTGTAAGCTGATTCTATCCAACATAAGCTAGTGTACACAAGTAAAGAATGTGTTTGTATGTCACAATTGTAGGCATCTGTCCTGGATGCATTCCATGATGGATGTATTCCATCCATCACTTACTAGCACATAGAACCAACTTTCCACCTGTATGCCTCCTCTCGGGAAGGCACATTATCTCACCAACTCTGTTCCAAAGAGTGAATATATACAGACATGAGTTCTAGCCAGAAACACTCAACTGAGCCATACAGATGTCTCCAAAGCTACCACTGTGGTCATACCTTGCTCTTTGTCTTTCTTCTGCTTGGAGGGCAGGGGCAGTGGAGGAATAAAAATTTTCCTCCAGACATTCATCTACAAAGACAACAAAAGCACACGCGCGCGCGCGCGCACACACACACACACACACACACACACACAACCAATGAGAAGAGCCACTGTCAAATTCAAGCTGTTATTACTACTGGAAGGCTCACCCCACCGTGAAACATGAAATGGGGAGATAGAGAGGCCCCAAACCCCTCATTCCTTGTGTCTGGATGTGTTGTGAGTCCCGCTGTCCATGACCACAGGCTGTTTAAAATTATACTGTTTGCCATATTTAATTTTCTTCTGCAGTCATAAATATTAATTAACTGAAGTCACACAATGCCTTACTTCAATTGCTGTGCCTCCTGAGGACCACAGACAGTGAGAGCCAAGGCTCCGGGTTCTTAAGCTTCCCAGCCATCCACTTCTCCTTTCTAAAACTGGGTCAGACTTACTAACTCTTGTTCATCTTTCCCCACCTAACTTTTCTTAGCCTGTATGCTTCTGATCTGATTTCTGGTCCTAAAAAATAGAAACTATGTTTCTCCAGAGAAAGGCTTGTTTATTTTCACTGAAGCAAGACTCTTCAGGGTAGGTGTTGATTAATTAAGGCCAGAAATATGTATGTGCCGAATAGTAGCTAATCAGGGACACAGGTCACATTTCTCTGATTTTGTTTACAAAACAGAAGATGCAAGAAGAGAAAGTGGCCAGACATAAAATAAATAGTGTGAGCCCTCCCCCATTCTTCCCAAATCTAAACTGCTGGGCCTGTCAGGCTTGACACTTTGGCATGTAAACTTCAGATTTTTGCTATGTAGTGACAGAGTTTGTTATTCTTAAAATCAAATTAATCATTTTCTGTAACTATTTAACACTCCATTACAAAATGGTTATGGGAGCAGAGCTTAACAGCACTGAACTTGTCTGGTATGCACAAGCCTTGTGGTTCCATCCACAGCACCAAATATAAAATAAGTAACAACAATAATAATAAATAAATAATATATTATATAATAATTATTATATAAATACATTACATATCCTATATGTGATAACCTGTAGTTTATATTATATAATGTCTTTATTATGTCTAATTATATATGGCATATAATATAATTTTGAAAATAATATAAAATAAAATACTGATCTTTCTCTGATTTTAGACATTTATATCATTCTTTAAAACAGTGCATGACGATACCGCTTCCTAGAAAGAGCCTTAGCGTTTGAGAGGAGGAATACAGGAATGAAAATGATAAAAAGGATTTATTTCCAAATTTAACATGCCAAAGGAGAGGAAAGAATGAAAGATGACAAAGAATAAAGTTGTGTTAGTCTGACTATGAGGCCTGAGGAATGGGAGTCCAGTCTTAGACTCCCACCAGGCCAGTCAGGGGTCCTCTACAATGAGCATCCATTTAGCACCTGACTTGGAGATTTGGAAGGATGAATGCATGTTTCCCATTTAAAAGGTGTAGCTAGGGGCTTGTGAGATGGCTCAGCGGGTAAGAGCACCCGACTGCTCTTCCGAAGGTGATAAGTTCAAATCCCAGCAACCACATGGTGGCTCACAACCATCCGTAACGAGATCTGGCTCCCTCTTCTGGAGTGTCTGAGGACAGCTACAGTGTACTTACATATAATAAAATAAAAGATGTAGCTAAACCCTGGGGGTTTTGAAAGCATAGACATAGTCACAGAACCTTCTTTGATGGATATGACCCAGGACTTACATCCTGCTTCCCCTCTAACATCTGTGTGACCAGTCAGGCCTCTCAGACCAAGAGAAATGTCCTCCTGGGTGATGTAATAATCAGACATGTATAAATAAGTTTACAATCCTTGCCGAGTTCTACCTCTAAATGTCTCAAACATAGATTTACTGGCTTTATTAACTCCAATCCAACTATACAGATGAAGTCAGTTTTAAACTCCTCCTTAATTTGCATTAGTCCTCCTTGTGCATATAAAAGCATTGTATAAATAAGAATATGCAAGCAGAAAGGTGTTTTGCTTCCCTTATGGAGGTTCTGACACATGGAAGGCACTCTTTCCAGAAGGAATGCTTCATTCAGATGTTCACAATGGAAAGATGGTCTTACCGCTATCAGGGAAAGCATACCGAAGCTGGATTAAAGTCAACAGCAGGCTGACACCTTCCATTTTTCTCACCTCTGAGACTTCAGATTTAATTCATAAACTATTCTCTCTTGTTGTACATGTTAGAAAATATTTGAACTACCGTTCAAGGTTGATGGGAATTCTCTGTGATGTCTAGGAATTCAGTCGAAGTGGTTCTCAGCTCTTTTCTCACACATTGGCTAGCAGTGCCAATATCATCGTGGACGTGTTTTAATGGAAGAGCATTCATAGTCCCGGGCCTTCAAAAGAGGCCTGGGATTCTTCCAGGGTGAAGGGGCAAACTTCACTGGAAACTTTAAAAACAGGCTTTGTCTGGTCACTTTCTCATCCTTTTGATCCTTGTATTTGGGTTCTTAAATGTATATTCAGATGAGGATTAGAGCTTTTGACCCGGGCTCAGGGTCATACCGCCACCCAAGACCCACCTGGATTCCCTAGGCATCCTCCTTACAGAGCAATAATAAAGGGGTCTCTCTGCTGAGTATTTGCTTTTGCTCTTTCCCCATACTTGGAAATGACCTATCACTGTTGTGAACTGATAATTGCCATGGATCCCATCCTCTCCGGTCAACCAGGGAGGTCCCTGTCTCCGGGAAACACTCCCAGGTGGTAGTGGGCTGTGGACCAGCTAACAATGCACTGCGGGGGAGCTTTGCTTTGCAACACTAGCTGCAGGAGCCTGGATGCCTAGGAGCTATTTCCACAGTTCCTTGTCCTGTGATGGCCTGCAGCACTGGCAGTGAAGGGAGGGAGGCTTATGAGCCTTGTATTTTGGTTCTTAAATGTATATTCAGATGAGGATTAGAGCTTTTGACCTGGGCTCAGGGTCATACCTCAGGAGTGCAGGTACCAGAGGCTTGGCAGAAATTGAAGGGGGGGCCTCCAGTTCTCATTTCAGTGTGACATCTCGATCACCACCTACTCAGGACTGACCGGAGGAATAGTGAGATAAAGGGTCCCATTGGCTGAGACCACCTGTGGCCAGAGGGCCGGCAGCTCTTCCCATCTGGAAGGAATGCAAAATCTACCTGCTGAAGCAAAATCTGCATTTTAACAAGATCCCCAGGGGATTCCTGTGCACATAAAAGGTTAAGGGGTATGTGTGTCCCAACCCTGGTTAATTAGCTCAGTGGCAGTAGGGTAGTGCGACCCCTTAGTAGCTTTCATGAGAAGGTTGGAATTATTTTGACAAGTCCAACTGAAACAGCTAATATAGACACATAGGTCACAAATCCTTTCTTTCCTTAACTTATTTGTTTATTTACTTTACATCCTGATGGCAGCACCCCCCTCCCATCCCAGTCCTTCCCTCACACAGCCCTTCCTCCATCCCACCTCCTCTTTTCCTCTGAGAAGGGGGAGGCCCCCCTGGGTACCAACACAATCTGGCAAATCAAGTCTCTGCAGGTCTAGGCACAATCCTCTCCCATTGCAGCCAGAGGCTGAGCCACCAACCAAAGAGTATACATGGGCTGGAGCTAAGATGATATGTGCACATGTGGGGGAAAAAATAGATTAAAATCCAAGGTGATTGGGTTCTACCCATTTTGACCAAAATCAGTAGCATATGTGCACATCTGTACATATATGTGCAGCTTCATCTTCACCTTTAATCCTAGCACTTGGGAGGCAGAGGCAGGCAGATTTCTGAGTTCAAGGTCAGCATAGATCTATAGAGTCAGTTTCAGAACAGCCAAGGCTAAGAGACCCTGTCTTGAAGGAAGGAAAAAACAAACAAACAAACAAACAAACAAACAGCATTTGTTAGACCTGACAAGATTCCCAAGCCAATACCACCCCAAAGCAGCTGTACATCCTACCTCAAGCCAGAATTCAAGGCAAGGAGGACTCAATGGCAGAGTACTTGTACAACATGATTCTGAGTACAGTCTACAGTACCACCTCCATGACCACCATAACCAAACAACTATACAATAACAAAAACCTCAAAGAACAAACACCCCCCCCCAAAAAAAAACCCAACACCCTAATAAACATCAGTAGCTAGAAACGTAGCATCTATTCCATGGATCTATGGTGAGGGGACAGAGTTAGAGATGGCAGTGCTATTTGTGTAGCCAGTTGGTGTGAGATCTGATCTGCTATTGCTATTGCGTTTTCTACAGGAGCCCTGAGCCCTTGTTTTTCCTGCTGGTCCTACTGATCTTGGTCAAAATGGGTAGAACCCATCACCTTGGATTTTAATCTATCCCCCCCCCCCAACACACACACACTGAAGGACTAGTTTTGAATGGAGGAATGTAGGGGTTTTTTCCTGCTTGAAAGTTCTAGGATCATCGTTGGAAAGAAACATGAAACTAGTAAGAGGTTGGAATTTCTGATGGAAAAGAGAAGGGGAGAAAACGAAGGAATCAGGATTGGTCACCTCTATAAACAGGTGGCATTCCCTGTGTATGTACCACCAGTATTAGATTTGCCAAATGGGTAAGAATATATAACGCCCCCTACATTGTCACTGTTAATATCGAAACAAACTGTGTGCAGCTAGTCTATGTTTATATCAAGCCCCTGGTTAACTTTGAAATGGAAACAAAGAAGCTAAGACCACTTCCCAAGCCCCACATTTGAACCCCAGGCCTTGCTGTCTTGTGCCAGCTCTCCACACTGTTCAATGCCTCACTGCTTCTTATATATTGGGAGGACATTTGCTTACCCAACAGGTGATCAGTGGTTCTGCAGATCCAATGGAATTCCCTCCAAATCTGATACCCAAGTAACACAGAGAAAAGAAATGCTCAGGGTCTGTGAGTGGCTTCTCTGAACTACTGTCTTTCATGAAGTTCACCATTTATCTGGTTGGCAGGAATATCAGTTATTTCTCCCAAGAACAGCATGCAAATGAATAACAAGCTCCCAGGGTCACAGATGTAGGTGTGTCTACTTTAAACATCCTTCAGCAGAGACTTTCCCCCTCACAGTTCTCTGTTGTTATTGCTACCATGACTTGTCATCTTTTATTTTCATCTCTTGCAGTTATTTTAATTCTGCTATAAGAGCTTCACATACCAGAAACACTTTAAAAGTGCAAGAATTGTGGACGAGATGTTAAGCATATCTCAGAAATATTCCTCAACTTCTCAACCCAAGTGGGCAGAACACTGGCCATCTGTATTGAGCAAAGCAGATGAGAGTGGAGTCTGCAGTTGCGTTTCTTAATTTCTGGGACAGCCTATAAATGACAAACCTTCATAACTAAAACCCAGACTTCTAAACAAGCTCTACAGTGCATTAAAATGGGGGTGGGGGGTCGTCCGTGTGCTGAATTCAGCTGAACCTTGTCTTCTGTCCCCTGCTCTGCCGTGGAACCCTGCTGGGAATGCCCCCCTGTGATTGCCATCAACACCTCTGCATTTCCTCTCTCAGAAGGGCAGAGTCCATCGGCTGATACCAATAAGAAAAAGAAACACAGTTTTAGCAAAATCAGAATCAGTTTGAATGGTGGATTTTTTCATTGTTCCAGAATGAGAAGTGGGTGACTATCTATACAAATTATTTTTTTAAGATGTCCTTAACATGAGAGTTAATAACCTTACTGTGTATTTTACCATAACATAATAAAAGAGGATGCAACAGAAACAATATGCAAAATAGTGTCGCTGTACTGCAGAAAAGGATACACTGAAGACATAGTTCTATCACCCAAATGAAATCCAGTTTTGTTATGGTTTTGATGTTGTTTTGGTTTTGATGGAACAAAATGAAACCAAGGTCATGCTCACACAAAACACATTCTCCCACGGAGTTACACCCCCAATCCAATCATACTATCATACTCATCTTACAATTATTTCATACCTGTTCCTTCTTTCCCATAAATCTTGCCGCAAGAGCCAACATGGCTTATTAAAATTAAAATCTTGCTTTTGTTTCCCACCTCACTTTTATAGGCATTTTTCTGTGTTTTTACAAACGCATGCAGCCTATTAACTCTTTCCTTCATTCCCAAATGTAAATATCCTATGGTGATGTGTTAGTACTGCCCATAGACAAGTGTTTCGACTCTCTCTCAACACACACACACACACACACACACACACACACACACACACAC
>LR753134.1:14502-30739 GCA_902729485.2 Mus minutoides | reverse complement strand
TTTTTTTTTTTTTTGGTTGGGAGACTTTTTAATGACTATTTCTATTTCTTTAGGGGTTATAGGAGGGTTGTGATGGTTTATCTGATCCTGACTTAATGTTGGTACCTGGTATCTATATAGAAATTGTTCATTTCATCCAGATATTCCAGTTTTGTTGATACAGACTTTTGTACTAGGATCTGATTTTTTTTTTTTTTTTGCATTTCCTAGTTTTCTGTTGTTATGTCTCTCTTTTGATTTTTGATTTTCTTAATTAGGATACCGTCTTTGTGCCCTATCATTAGTCTGACTAAGGGTTTATCTATCTTGTTGATTTTCTCAAAGAACCAGCTCATGGTTTTGTTGATTCTTTGTGTAGTTCTTTTTGCTTCTAAATGGTTGATTTCAGCCCTGAGTTTGATTATTTCCTGCCGTCTACTCCTCTTTGGTGTATTTGCTTCTTTTTGTTCTAGAGCTTTTAGGTGTTCTGTCAAGCTGCTAGTGTGTGCTCTCTCCTATTTCTTTTTGGAGGCCCTCAGGCTATGAGTTTTCCTCTTAGCACTGCTTTCATTGTGTCACATAGTTTTGGGTATGTTTTGCCTTCTTTATCATTAAATTCTAGAAAGCCTTTAATTTTTCTTTCTTTCTTCCTTGACCTCTACTTATCATTGATAGAGTGTTGTTCACTTTCCACATGTATATGGGCTTTCCATTGTTTTTGTTGTTATTCAAGACCAGACTCACTCTATGGTGATCTCATAGGATGCATGAGATTATTTCAATTTTCTTGTATCGATTGAAGCCCATTGTGTGACAGACTATATAATCAATTTTGAAGAAGGTACCATATAGTTCTGAAAAGAAGGTATATTATAGGACTAAATGTCCTATAGATATCTGTTAAATTCATTTGGTTCATAATTTCTGTTAGTTTCACTCTCTCTCTCTCTCTAGTTTCTGTTTCCATGATCTGTTCGTTGCTAAGAGTGGGGTGTTGAAGTCTCCCACTATTATTGTGTGTGGTGCAAAGTGTGCTTTGAGCTTTAGTAAAGCTTCTTTTCTGAAAGTGGGTGCCCTTACATTTGGAGCATAATTATTCAGAATTGAGAGTTTATCTTGGTAGATTTTAACTTTGATGAGTATGAAGTATACCTCTGTATCTTTTGTGATAACTTTAGGTTAAAAGTAGATTTTATTCGATATTAGAATGGATACTCCAGCTTGTTTCTTGGGACCATTTGCTTGGAAAATTGTTTTCTAGCTTTTTAGTCGGAGGTTTTGCCTGTCTTTGTGCCTCAGGTGCGTTTCCTGTCAGCAGTAAAATGCTGGGCCCTGTTTACATATCCAGCCTGTTAGTTTATGTCTTTTTTATTGGGGAATTGAAACCATTGATGTTAGAGATATTAAGGACTAGTGATTGTTGCTTCCTGTTATTTTGTTATTGGAGTTGGAATTATGTTTTTGCTGTTATCTTCTTTTGGGTTTCCTGAAAGAAGATTGATTTCTTGCTTTTTCTAGGGTGTAGTTTCTCTACTTGTGTTGAAGTTTTTCATCTATTATACTTTGTAGGGCTGAATTTGTGGAAAGGTAGTTTATTTGTTTTTGTCATGGAATATCTTGGTTGTTCCATCTATGGGAATTGTGGGTTTTGGGTATAGTAGCCTGGGCTGGCATTTGTGTTCTCTTAGTGTCTGTGTAATATCTGTCCAGGATCTTCTGGCTTTCATAGTCTCTGGTAAGAAGTCTGGTGTAATTCTGATAAGTCTGCCTTTATATGTTACTTGACCTTTTTCTTTTACTGTTTTTAATATTCTAGCCTTATTTAGTGCATTTGTAATTCTGATTATTATGTGTCAGGAGGAATTTCTTTTCTGGTTTAGTATATATATATATATATATATATATATATATATATATATATATATATATATTATACTTGACTACTTAAAAAACAATTTTAAAAAGTACATAATATTTTTTCTAGCTAACACATGCAAATTGATTTATTGGAAATCAGTAATAATATCATAAAGCAACTCTTCTCTTATTTATTGAGAAACATAAGAATATAAACTAGTCAGGTATAGTGGCACACACCTTTAATCCTAGCACTCAGGAGGCAGAGGCAGGCAGATTTATGAGTTCAAGAGCAGCCTGATCTACAAAGTGAGTTCCAGGACAGCCAGAGCTATTCACTCACAACCTACTTAGGTTTAAAAATTACTATGTCATTCATACATGTTTGTGGTGTGTGTGTGCGTGTGTGTGTGTGTGTGTTTACAATGAAACAGAAAGTAAAAGTAAAAACATGGTTACAAGAGTCAAAGATAGAGCATTAGAAATGTTCCACACTGGAATCTGAAATCCAGGTAAATAAGGAATAACTTAAGACCTAAGCAGCAAGATAAATGGGTGTATACCAGATTATCTGTTCTTATATATAATAGATATTAATTTAGTATTCTTATAGGATGCTTGTTTGTGAGAACTTGTGGAAATCTAACTCTTGTACTTGTTTTTGGAGGATCTTTTCAACTTAAGTTGTTGTGTCCAGTTTTGTTATCATAATTTTTGTGTTTCTCATCATATCTTCTTGTGTCATATTTGGTTGTTACCATTTGGAAGCCTTTTCTGCTCTAAAAGGAGACAGAAAATGAGTGGATCTGGAAGGGAGAGCAGTTGGAGAGAAACTGGGAGGAGTACAGGGAGAGTCACAAGGCCAACTTCACCATTCAAACATGTCTTAGCTGAGGCAAGAAAGAGGGGGCGGGAAATAATGGATGAATAAGTCACAGACCATGGGTAGGTGAATCTTGCATATCTTACTGATTAGCAACCAATATGTGTCTTTATTTAAAGAAATTCTACAAAAAGATCATATCATTTTATTCCTGGACAAGTATTGTAAGTACAAAGAGAATAGATGCTGTCAACCTCAAATAATTTTAGTATATGTGAGCTTTTATGTCATTTGGCGTTTCATTCTTCTGGAGAATGAAACACTAAACAGTCCAGGTGAGGTTCTAAACCTTGAACAATGCAAACTGGTTGAAGTATTATTTGTGAGTTTGAAAGCTTCACCTGGTTGCAGACTGACTTCTTCTACTGTTTTGAAGACTTCACTTCTCTGTTGTTGCTGGGATTGCAAACTTGTACAACCACTCTCAGAATCAATCTGTAACTTTCTCAGAAAATGGAAAATACTTCTATCTGAAGACTCAGCTATACCACTCTTGGATATAATCCCAAAAGATGCCCCACTATATCTTAAAGACACCTGCTCCACTCTGTTCATAGCAGCTTTATTCATACTATACAGAAACTGGAAACAACCCTCCATTAAAGAATAACTCAAGAAGAAGGAAGACCAAAGTGTGGATACTTTGCCCCTTCTTAGAATGGGGAACAAAATACCCATGGAAGGAGTTACAGAGACAAATTTCAGAGCTGAGAAGGAAGGAAAGTCCATCCAGAGACTGCCCCACCTGAGGATCCATCCCATATACAACCACCAAACCCAGACACTATTGCATATGCCAGAAGAAATTTTGCTGACAGGACCCTGACATAGCTAGCTCTCTCTTGTGAGGCTATGCCAATGCCTGGCAAATACAGAAGTGGATGCTCACAGTCATCTATTGGATGGAACACAGGGCCCCTAATTAATGAGCTAGAGAAAGTACCCAAGGAGCTAAAGGGATCTGCAACCCTATAGGAGGAACAATATGAACTAACCAGTACCCCTCAGTGCTGTGTCTCTAGTTACATATAGTAGCAGAGGATGGCCTAGTCAACCATCAATGGGAGGAGAGGCTCTTGGTATTTTCGAAGAACATATGCCCCCGTGCAGGGGAATGCCAGGACCCAGGAGCAGGAGTGGGTGGGCTGGGGAGCTGGGGGGGGGTAGGTGGCAGGAGGGGGCTTTAGGGAAGCATTTGAAATGTAAATGAAGAAAATATCTAATAAAAATGCCTTAAAAAAAGAATGAATACAAGGACATCATGAATTTTGCAAGCAAATTGAAGAAACTGGAAAATATGCTCCAGAGTATGGTAACACTAAACCAAAATTATATACATGATATGTACTCCTTCATAAGTCGATATTAGTGATAAAATACTGAATAACCATGGTATATCCTAAGGACCCAATGAATTTAAACAAACAAACAAACAAACAAAGAAAAAACCAGAGGATACATGATTGAATTACACTTAGAAGGGGAAACAAAATAGTCATAAGAGGCAGAGGAACCAAGAAAACTGGATGGGAGAGGGCAGGGGAGGCGAATGAGGGGCAGGACTAGGTGCTGAGAGAGAGAGGAAAGAGGCCCAGTGGGTCAGCAGAATGAATGAAAATGTTGCAGTTGGTCTTCCATTATGAATTTGAAAATAATTCTGAAAGTTGCTCTAGTTTTATTTCTTTTCTTTCCAGTCATCTTCTGAGAATTAAGAAGTGCCCTACATGACAGATAGGGAGATCTACAAGTCTTAAAGTTGATAAATAAGAAAGGGGGAGATGGCAAGTCTATGACCAGTGAAAGACGGTGAAAGCCATGAAGCTAGCATGGCTGCTGACATAGTCCAGCAAAGCTGAGCCAGATGCTATGTTTAACCTATCCTTCTGTCTTTCACCATGAGTTGCTGATGTCTGCATATTGCATTTGTGGGCTACTTTTTACATTGTGATTCTTTTATTCCTCTTCCCAGGAAATTATTTTTGCTCTCAAAGAAGTAACCATATCTGACCATTCTTGGCAGTCTTCCTTAATATGGAGATTATAAAAAGCACAAAAAAAGTTAGATAGCTCCAGAATTCTCTTAGCACACTTGGCCCTAAATGTTTGCATCCTGGTTGCTAGTCAGCCAGAGATTAAGATTCATCCAGCCATAGAAAAAAATGAATTCATCCATAACTCTCTTAGGCCTGTTTCTTATCCCCTCTGCTAGGCTCTGTTTGAATGCTGACACTGACCCCAACTGACACCTGAATGCTTCCCTGTTCTTTGAACCATTTACCTGTGTGAACAGAACTACCATTTGAAGGAGCAATTTTAAGAATAATAGTGGTGCTTAAGCAATTTGTGAAAATATCTGGATTTATTTGTGCACAGAGCAGCATCTAATTTTCCATTGTCATTTATGCACAAATATCTTAATTACTGCCTCTCTCTTTCTCATTGTGTGTGTGTGTGTGTGTGTGTGTGTGTGTGTGTGTGTGTGTGTTTAAAATGGAACTACATTTTAATTCAAGTTAAATCTGTTTTCCAACTAGTGTCTGAGTTTCACAAGTTGCTTCTGATGAGGTATATTTGTCACGGCTGATGAGTCTGTCAAGAAGAAAGGCTTTCTGTTTGTATAAATGGAAATGCCAAGTGTAATAAAGTAAACTACTCTACTGAAAACATGACTCAATGCTGAAGAGAGCCGGCTGCTTTGCAAGAGCTCCTTAGTCCAGGTCCTAGCACCCATACTGGGTGGTCTACCATTGTCTATAACCCAGTCTTCAGGGAATTCTGAAATCGTTTGTAGTTTTGGGGGTAACCTGGGTGTTTGTTTCTGGAACCATGGACAAGCTACTGACATGAATTTTTTTTTCCAGTATCATGAGGTATCATCATTATTTTTAAATTAATCATACCATCTGCTTACATCTCAAATGATATCCCACTTTCCATTTACCTCCTCCACCAGCCCTCCTTCCCATGATATCCCACTTCCCAGTTACACCTCCACCAACCCCAATCCCACATCTGCCCTGACCTTTCCCTTTTGCCTGTATAAGAGTGCTCCCCGACCCACCCACACTCTCCTACCCCACCTCTCCAGCATCCCCCTACTCTAGGGCATCCAACATTCCCAGGACCAAGGGCCTCCTCTCCCATTGCTGTCTGGCAAGGCCAGCCTCTGCTGCATATATATGTATCTGGAGTCATGGATCCCTCCAGGTACACTCCTTGATTGGTGGTGGTCTGGAACTGGGTTGTCAGGCCACCCTGTGTAGTTCTGCTAATGGGGATGCAATCACCCTTGGTTCCTCCAGTTCTCTGAGTTCAGTCTGATGGGTGGCTCCAAGGGTCCACATCTGTACTGGTCAGTTGCTGACCGGACCTCCCCAGGAACTGCCACACTTGGTTCCTGTCTGTGAGCACCTCTTGATCAAGGCAACAGTGTTGGGTTTGGCGTCTGGAGACATGATGTATCCCCTGATAGGGCTATTCCCAATTGGCCCTAACTTTAGTCTCTGTTTTAATTTTTTGTCCCTGTTCTTCCTTTGGACAGGAACATTTCTTGGTTTAAAAACTTGGAAATGGATGGGTGGCCCCCACCCTCAACCAGGGACCATGCCGATCTACTGAAGGTAATCTCCACGGGTTCTATTTTCCCTTTCTCTGAGTGTTACAGCTAAAGTCAATCCCAGTGAGTCCTGGGAGCCTCATGTTTCTCTAGTATCTGTTACCCTCCAATGGCTATCCCAAGTTCTTCATCCTTCCTGCTTGGGCACAGGGAAAAATTCCTGAACAGAGCATCAAAGGCTTATGCTTTAAAAGCAACAAATGGGACCTCATAAAAAAAAAATTAAAAAAAAAAAAAGCTCCTATAAAGCAAGATAAAGCAAGGGACACTATCAATAGGAGAAAATGACAACCCACAGATTGGGAGATCTTTACCAACTCTACTTCCAATAAGGGTCAATATCAAAAATACACAAAGAATTCAAGAAGGTAGACTCCAAAGAAACAAAGAACCATATTAAAAGGTAGAGTACAGAGCTAAATAGAAAATTCTCACCAGAGAAATCTTGAATGAATGAGAAACACTTAAAAAAAAAAAAGTTCAACATCCTTACTCCTTAGAAAATGCAAAGCAAAATGACCCTGAGATTCCACCTCACAGAAGTCAAAATGGCTAAGATCAAAAAGTCAGGTGACAACAGATGCTGGCAAGGATGTGGAGAAAGAAAAGCATTCCTCTACTACTAATGGGACTGTAAGCTAGTAAAACTTCTTTGTAAATTGGTCTAGCAGTTCCTGAGAAAACTGGAAATAGTTCTACCTGAAGACCCAACTATACTGTTTCTGGGTGTATACCCAAAAGATGCTCTATCATATAGCAAGGTCACTTGCTTCACTATGTTCATAGCACACTTATTTATAATAGTCAGAAGCTGGAAAGAATCCAGATATCCCTCAACAGAGGAATGGGTCTAGAAGATGTGGTACATTTACATAATGGAGTACTATGAAGCAATTAAAAACAATGACTCATGAAATTTCTATGCAAATGGATGGAACTAGAAAATATCACCCTGAATGAGTTAACCCAGACACAAAAGAATACACATGGCATGTACTCACTAATAAGTGGATATTAGTCCAAAAGCTCACAATGCCTATAATACAACCCACAGACCATATGGAGAGTAGAGAGAAGGAAGACCAGGAGGTAGATGCTTGATAAGTGCATTAAGCAGGGGAACAGGACAATTGTGGGAGGTAGAAGGAGAGGGAGACAAGGGAGGAGAAAAGAGGAGGAAGTAATAAAGGTGGCAGTATCAGAAAGTGGAGGAGATGTGGGAGGGCTATAGAGGGTCAGGAAATTGAGCAAAAATAGGTAGCAAGGATGAGAAAATGAGATACATATTTTATATATAAATGCAGACCTGGCCTCCATGTTCTCCATGTATCCCCTCAGTCCCTACCTTACATACCCAGTCTCCATCCTTGAACTTTCCAGCCCAGGGGCTGTGCTGCCCTTTTCCAAGGGGCTTCTCCCTATATACTCCAGAAATTTTGTTCTCTCCTCTTCCTCTTTCTCCTCCACCCCCCCCCTCCTCCTCCTCTTCCTCCTCCTCCTCCTCTTCCTCCTCTTCCTCCTCCTCCTCCTCCTCCTCCTCCTCCTCCTCCTCCTCCTCNTCTTCTTCTTCTTCTTCTTCTTCTTTCTTCCTTCTTCCTTCTTCTTCTCCTCTTTTTTCTCTGTCTGCATACTCTTTCACTCTTTCTCTATCCCTCCGCTACCCTTATTCCCTATGGTAACTTCCCTGGCCTCAATCCTAGTTTCCAGGGATCCCAAAGGTACTATCATGATAAAAATATTTCAATATTCAGCCTCTAGTAATACTGTCATTAAAAAAAAAATATTTGATTTCACATTCTTCATTGGAAAGCAATTATTCAACTTTTTGGCAACAAGAATCTGAATATCTGAAAGCATATATAGGTCCTAAGGGTACTATCTCATTATAAAGTGTATTCCAGTGAACTTCTCAACACAAGAGGGGAACAAAAAGCTGTAAAATCCAATGTATTTTTACATAATGTGTTAATTTTGTTAAAAGCATTTTTGAGCAAAATTACCTGGTATGAAATCTTTTTCCAGTTTGTGAGGATATGTGTACAGTATGCCAAATGAAAGCATTGAAACCTAGTTAGCAAGTCAATTAGTATCTATGAATACCATATACATTCTGTGCTATTATTTTCACTATGTTAGATTATTGTTTTGTCCCTTATGCTACAATAAAACTTCAGCTACATGTGTGAAGTTGGCTCCATTGCTACAAATAGTGAATGAATACACAGATTATATAAATATGAAAACCACCTATTTGAAAATATTAGACTTTCTAATACAATATCAGATTTTGCTTAGAAAATGTATATAATATAAGAAAATATTATGACTTATTTAAGTGTGATGATTTAAAATAGATTTAAACTATTGTATATGCAGAAATAAATATTGCATATACACCTAGGTCATAGCAAAGTTTTTTATTTAAATGAAATATAATTCATTGGTAGCTTCTGTAACTCTACGAGTTGTTTAGTCTGGGCTAATCTGAGTGGTTATCAACAAGTCCCCTTTAAATGCAACATGAATATTTTAGAAGAAGACAAGCAACAAAGTATTATTTTGAGAATGAGATGCATATGTCACAGAAACAATTGGCTTTGAGTCACTGAACAAAGTGCAGTTGTTTATAGTTCTGAACAAGGCATTAGCTTTTAACATGATGGCTACTGTCCATAAACATGGAAATGTATTTTACTTTAATTTAATTTTACCTATATGTATACTCCTAGCTGTATTTTATCAATATTGACCTAATAAGTCAATATATGCACACTATCTTTATGTATAACAAACATACAAATATTGAAACATCAAAACACCATCAAAACAATTTTGACAATACATAAAACAATACTCTCCTTAATGCACTGGCAATGAGATGGAACAATGAAAACAATTCTATTCACTAGTGTGGTACTTCAATTTTTTAAATTAGTAATTTATACCACTGCTATTCTAGAATTATTTGCAGTACAATGTTTTAAATTTTTCAACATGAAAAGGAATATCAACAAAGCATAACAAAATATAATAAGATAAAAGAATCCCATCCTTTTTAATTTGGAAAAAAAACAACCAATGACTGGAAAACTGTATCAAGAGCAGACAAAAGAATTAGAGAACCATGTGTTCTCAAATTCAGGAGTCATAAAAATACTAAACTGAGAGAAGTAATTATCCATGAAGATGATCTGGTGGAGACTGCTGTTGGCCATGAGCTTGCCCTTCAGTCTCTGTTAGCTCATCTGGGCTTGGCTTAGTAGATACAGAGAGTCATGTTTTTCTGATTTCTTCCATATCCTCTGACTTGGATAAGCTTTCTCCGTCATCTTCCATGGAGTTCCTTGAGCTCTGAGGGTAAGGACTTGATGAGGACCTCCCATTTACAATTCTCTTTCTGCATAATATCTGACTATGAGTATCTGCATCTGTTCCCATCCCATCTGTTACAGGAGGAAGGTTCGTTGATGATGGCTAGAAGGCACTGATCTTTTAGTATAAGATAATATCATTAGTAATCATTGTATTGATTTTTTAAAAATGCAGTTTATTTAAACCTTAATCCCTGGGTTATCTAGTCTAGTTCTTGATCAGTGAAACAGTGAAGGGTATGGGTTTTATCTTGTGAAGTAGGCCTTATGTCAA
Organism: Mus minutoides; assembly: GCA_902729485.2. NCBI lineage: Eukaryota > Metazoa > Chordata > Mammalia > Rodentia > Muridae > Mus > Mus minutoides. Next base: position 20,759 of record LR753134.1, on the reverse strand, counting down.
AGCAGACATTGATTGAATTTTCCCACAGGTTCTGTTTTAACATTACCCTAGCATGCAGGCAGGACAAATTATAAGTTAAAGCTTTTGTGGTTGATATGGTGTTTGCATATCATTTTTGAGAAAGAAGAGTAGTGTCCCATATCAAAGATAGGTGAAGGCTTTATATAGGTAGCAACTCAACTTCTCCATGTTCAATGGGTTGTATGGGCATTGTGTTCAGCAATTGATCTCAGTTTGCAAAGAAAAATAAACCCTCCAGAAATTAATGGTGTTGGTATGAGAAATTTCTTTTAAAGTAATCATTTTGTTATAATGAATGAAGTGAATCTATGATGAAAGTAAATTATATCTTAAAAGAATAATATCTGTGTGAATAAATTAGAGCTAAGCATTAATTTCATAAAAGATAAAACCAAGGAGAAAAACAAAATATTTTATAAAAATAGAATATTATGTTTGAAGTAGCTGCTTTCTGAGAGTCATATTACTGAACCATGAATATATATATATATATATATATATATATATATATATATATATATATATATATATATATGTGTGTGTGTGTGTGTGTGTGTGTGTGTGTGTATATATATATATATATATATATATATATATATATATATATATATATATATATCCATTTAGGAAGTAAACTAAGCATGCTATTAAATTTTTAAAAAGAAAATGAAGTAAAAAAAAAAAAAAAACCTTGAGAGCATCTTCTCTACTATTTATTTATTTATTGGTTATTTTATTTATTTACCTTTCAAATGTTATTCCCCTTCCTGGATTCCCCTCTGCAAAACCCCTATCCCATTTCTCTACCTCCTGCTGCTGTGAGGGTGCTCTGTCACCTACCCACCCACTCCCTTTCTCTTCTCTAGCATTCTCCTCTGCTGGGGCACCAAGCCTCCACAGGACCAAGGGCCTTCTCTCTCACTGATGCCAGACAAGGCCATCCTCTGCTGCATATAAGGCTGGGACCATGGGTCACCCCATGTGTACTTTTTGATTGGCAGTTAAGTACCTGGGAGCTCTGAGGTATCTGGTTAGTTGATATTGTTCTTCCTATGGGGTTGCAAACCCCTTCAGTTTCTTCAGTTCTTCCCCTAATTCCACCATTGGGGTCCCCATGCTCAGTCTGATAGTTGGCTGTGAACATCAGCATCTCTCTTGGACAGTCTTAGGGGATAGCTATACCTGCCTTCTGACAGCAAGTGATTCTTGGCATCAACAATATGCCTGAGTCTGATGTCTGCAGATAGGATGGATCTGTAGGTAGGGCAGTCTCTGGATGTCCTTTCCTGTCCAGTCTCTGCTCTGCTCTTTGTCACTGCATTTCCTTTAGACAGGAGCAATTCTCAGTTAATATTTTTGAGATGGATGGGTTGCCACATCCCTCAACTCTGAGCAGTGCTAACCTCTGGATATGTTCTCTACAGGTTTTGCGTCCTTTTTGGGTCATATTTTGGCTAATGTTATCCTTGTTGAGTCTTGGGGAGTACTCTTGATTTTCTGGTCTCTGGGACTTTCTAGTGGCTACCCCATTCCCCATCCCCTAGCTCTATACCCCTCCATTCAATTTTCTGACCCTCTGTATGTCCTTCCTGTCTCCTCCCACACTTGTCCCCCTTTTCCCTCTCCCTCCTCTCTCCCTCCCAGGTACCTCTTTCCTTCCACCTCCAGTAATTATTTGGTTCCCTCTTCTAAATAGGACTGAAACATTCACACTTTGTTCTTCCTTCTTCTTGAGTTTTATAAGGTCTGTGAATTTATTGTAAGCATTCTAAGCATTTTTCCTAATATTCTCTTATCAGTGTCCATACCATGTGTGTTCTTTTGTGACTGGTTTACCTCACAGAGAATGATTATTTTCTAGTTCCATCCATTTGCCTGCGAATTTCTTGAAGTCATTTATTTTAATAACTGAGTAGTACTCCATTGTACCACAGTTTATGTATCCATTCCTCTGTTGAGGGACATCTGGGTTGTTTCTAGCTTCTGGATTTTATAAATAAGGCTGTTGTGAATATAGGGCAGCATATGCCTTTGCTTGGAGGATCTTTTGAGAACATGCCCAGAAGTGGTATAGCTGGGTCCTCTATAGGTAATATTATGTCTAATTTTCTGAGTAACTGCCAGACTTATTTCCAGGGTGGTTGTACCAGCTTGTAATCCCAGCAAAGCCAACTCTTATAAAAGACATTTGATTGGGGCTGATTTATACCTTCAGCTCTTCATTGCATTATCATCATACCAGGAAATATGGCAACATCTAGGAAGGCATGATGCTGGAGAAGGAACTGAGAATTCTACATTTTTATCCAAATATAGCCAGGAGAGCATTCCTTTCCTGAGGCAGCTAAGAGAGGGTCTCATTCCATACTGGTGGAGCCTAAGCAAAAAAGGAGACCTCAACCCCAATCCCCACAGTGACACATTTCATCCAGCAAGGCTTTGCCTCCTCTTATAAGGTCATACCTCCTAATAGTAGCACTTCCCATGGTCCAATCCTATCCAAACCACAGCCCCACTACAGATCTGTGTGTGTGTGTGTGTGTGTGTGTGTGTGTGTGTGTGTGTGTGTACCTGTGTGTGTGTTTTCAGGAGTAACCATTTAATTGGACAAGCAATTGGTGTGATCTTCCATGAATAAAATTTTTTCCTCATTTTTAGGCTTCCTCAATTGCATATTTTTCTTTGTGTAGGTTGTAGGCTCTATGGATATTCCACCACTCACTTTGCCAGTCTATCATAATTTTTCTTGTGCTTCTACTTAATTATTATAGAAAATCTAAATTAGTCCACCAACATTTCATTCTACCAGTGAGATTAACAGAAGTAGAAGTCACATTTAAGCTTATCTAGAAATTAATGTACATGTGTCATTGGACATTATGTAGAATACAATCACTATTGTTATACATGTACTATAGCTATCGAAATGAGACAGTCTATCCTAGAGGAAAAAGAGAAACTCATAATATTCATGAAGAAAATTAAATTTACTAAACTTCCCTCTTGACACAATAAGACTAGTTACAATCCCTCATGTCAGAAACAATATTTTCTTCTTTTCCTAGATGAAGAATTTGCTGAAAACTAATATTTTGTACCATCCTCCTTTAAGTTACACTTAGTTTAAGTTTAAAATAGTAAAGTATTTGGTACTAACTAAATTTTAATATGTGACTTAAACAATTCTTACAATACTAGAACAACACAATTTAATTTAATTTATTCTTATTTCATAGAAAATATCCCAACCATAGTCTTCTCTCACTGACCTTCTTGCAATATTCCCCACACCTCCCCTGTTTTTCAGGTCTTCTCCTCATCCTCTCTTTTCCTCCAGGGGAAAAAAAAAAGCCTTCCATTGATATCAACCATATTCAGCATAAAAAAGCTGCACTAAGACTAGATACAACCCCCCATACACCACTGTATGAGGTAACCCAGTAGAAGAAAAGGTGTCCCAAGGGCAGTCAAGAGTAAGAGAGAACTCGCTCCCATTGTTAGAAATCCAACGAAACACCAAAGCTAAAGAACTAGAATATGTATGCAGTGGGCCTGGAATAGATCCATGCAGGCTCTATGACCGCTGCTTCAGTCTCTGTGAGACCCTGTGAATCCTGCTTGGTTGATTTTGTGGGCAAGAGTTCTTCTGTTGTTGGTGCCTCTGCTTCCTATAATCACACATCATACCCTAAATGCCCAGCTATGTCAGTGGTCTCTCCTGTACTCTCTTCCTTCATCCCTTGTACCCCATCTGGTCCCCCCTGTTTCCATCACCAGTCCACCAATTCCCCAGTCCACCAATAAAATCTGTTCAATTCCCCCTCCCAAGGAGTTCCACTAGTTCCCCCTGAAACCCCTTCTATTTAACTTACTTCTCTGGATTTGTGGATAATAATGAGATTATCCTCTACTTAACAGCTAATATCCACTTCTAAATGAATATATATCATATTTATCTTTCTGGGTCTGGGTTGCATGTCTCTTGAAAATTTCATGATGTCTTTTTGTTTGATTTTTGTGGTTTGTTTGTTTGTTTGTTTGTTTGTTTTTTCCTAACAGCTGAGTAATACTCCACTGTGTAAATTTACCATATTTACTTTATTGATTCTTCAGTAGAGGTAGATCTAGGTTGTTTATAGTTTCTGGCTACCAGAGAATAAAGCCATTATGAACGTAGGTAGATCAATTCTAAAAGTTTTTATTTTTGGACAGAGCCAAAGTCTTCAAACACAAAGAGTAAGTGCTTCATTTTTTGAGAAGAAATGGGCCACAGAAAAAAATATTTCTGCCTTTTTTATGAAATAATAAAAAACTGAATTTAATATTAAACATATCACTCTCTTACTCCAATTTTCTTTCAGTTTTCCTAAACAGAACACTGTGTTGTAGTCTTTCCCTGGCAGTTTTATCGTCATTTAATGTTCATTTCATATCTATCTCATAATGATCTCAGGGCTAAACTACCAAAAAATCTCCTTTGATTTCTCTTTTTGGATTCATAACAGGAAGAAAAGTACAAGCAGTGGAAATCTCCAAAACTTGCTCTCTTGTTTTATTATTAGGCAAGGAAAATGGAGTATTGCATAATTTTACTGGTAAACTAAAGAAAAGAGAGTAATCACACATCAAATAGCTCGACCTTTATTCCTAATGGACCCAAGTATTCACCATGTATGTCATCTCCAACCTGAAGAGTTCTTACTCCTTCACTTCAGCTCTTTACGGTGGCACAGAAAACCAATGATTAATTATAAATAGAGACATATAGGAATAATAGAAAAAGATTATTATGATGTAATTTTAGTTACAAGAAATCATAATCAACCAAAAGAAAGCTCATACAAAGACAGAATTAAAGCTCACAAGTTTTACCAATCAGTGCTGTTTATCAGACATTAAAAAAACTATTGTTCAGTCTTCAAAGGGATAATGCTCTTAGACTCATAAAGAAAAATATACATGTTGTTTAATGAAGACATATTTGTGTAAGTGATAATCTTTTCCTAAAATACTGAGCCATGTTAACTTGGACTAGGTACTTATCTGCCTATTATATAACACTGAATCTCAAAAGTAGAAGATGTGTATTTCAACATAGCTCTAACAACAAGTTCTAACTTCATTGTAAAAATTTAAAATAAAAAGAATGAAACATATCAACAGCATAACATTTTACACAGAGGAGTAATGAGGTATTTGTATTCATTCTGAGAATTCTGCTGAATACTGTGTCTTCCTTGACATCCAATACTACTTCATGTGCTTTGCCAGCTCTGTTCTTAAAGGGCAATTTAAAGCATTAAAGCCAGGAAATTAAAATTCTGGGGCTCAAATTGAAAATCTAAAGAACAGAATCAAATAGATAAACAGAAAATAAGAATTCTTTTAAACAAGTTAGATATTAATTATGAGATAGTTATCAAAAATACAGATGTATAAATACAGAAAGTTAGAAAATAGGTTTAGAAACATTAATTCTACAAAGCATGAAAAAATGGTCGGTATTATATTTTATTTTAAAAACAATAAGCTAATATAATATCATGTTTATGCCATTGTATTAGATGAATTGTTCTACAACCAAGTTATTATAATTCTATTAACAGTCAGCTTCTACTTTAATATTATATTCTGTTAGCGATACAAAGAGAAAAGTATTGTGACAAATTCTGGTGCAGTATTTGAAATCTCTTCCCTCAATCAGATCACCCTGCCAAAGAAACACTCAGTCTAAATCAATAAGTATATAACTCCAGGAGAAGATAGGTCAGAATGAATTGAAACAGACTTAAAGTACAAAGAACAAAAATAAATCTTCCATAATTCTTAAAGTTTCCGTTTTATTTCAATAATAGAATACACCTGAATATAACTCATAAAAATGTGCAATTTTTGAATTATAGGTCTCTTACCCATGGGGGCTTGTTTTCAAAACCAAAAAGTTCCTACTTTATTTCTTTCTCCTTTTAAAAGTTTCTTTAAAAATGTATTGGCTAGTCATCTGTGTTCTCTTTCTTTCTTTTTCTAAAAATCAGTGAATGGTCAAGTGATATGATTCCTGTGTTATAAGAAAGAATAACTGGGAAAGTGCTCTTTTCTATCACTTTGTAAAACTTTTTAAAAACACTACAAGATACATATATGTGCATCTTACCTATGATATATATATATATATATATATATATATATATATATATATATATATATATATATATATATATATATATATATATATA
>LR753134.1:0-12638 GCA_902729485.2 Mus minutoides | reverse complement strand
GAGGAGGAGGAGGAGGAAGAAAAAGAAGGAGAAGAAGAAGAAGAAGAAGGAGGAGGAGGAGGAGGAGGGGGAGGAAGGAAGGAAGGAAGGAAGGAAGGAAGGAAGGAAGGAAGGAAGGAAGGAAGGAAGGAAGGAAGGAAGGAAGGAAGGAAGGAAGCAGGTAGATGTCAGAATGCGAGAGTAATATTTAAATTCTGTGCAAAACAATGATTTTATAAGGATTGACTTTTACGTGTTTTAAAGGTATTTGTAAACAGCAAATAATGGATTTATCACCAGTATTTTGTTTTCATGTTCAGAAATAAAATTGTAAACATATTTTAAAATGTAAAAATTTGAATTTATAAAATAAATATATGGTAAAAATTAAATTTATAAAACATTTAATATATAATGTAAGGTATATGTTATATGAACTATACAATTTCTGAACCATTAATTTATACCTTTGCATTTGCATTTGTAGGTTTTTGTTGGTGTTATTGTTCTTATTTTGAGACAATGTTTCTCTGTGTAGTTCTGAATATCTTGGAATTCTCCTTGTAAATCAGGCTCCCACTTGAACTCACTAAAATCCTCCTGCCTCTGCCTCCTCAGTGCTGGGACTAAAGCCATCCCTGACCACACATGGCTAAATTTTTAATTTTTTGTTTACTTCTATTTAGAAAAAGAAAATATAAAGCTTTATTTTAAATTGTACAATAATTCAAGGACTGTCACTATTACTGATGTTATGGTGTGCTTACACAGAACAGTCTAGCCTGGCAGCCCTCTGAGAGGACCAACAAGCAGATAGAAAAAATTACACAGTAAATTCTTATAAATATTTACCATCACAAACAAAGTGAATATAAAATATTAAACTAATAGTTGAATAAATACTGTTAAGGTGTACATTAGTCAGCTATTAAAGTGTTGAGTTTACAATTTTTACAGTGTTTTGAGATGGGTCTCTTGGGAGATGCTAGGTTCTTAGTTTAATTTGTTACTTATAGAACTAGTCTTGGTCAGCCCTCACAGGAAAAAAAATAAGTTTGTAATTTTCTAGATCTGGATTAGGGTCAGTGGGAATGGATTGTTATAAACTGAGAGAGTCTTTATTTTATCTGATTTTAATGCTAAAGAGACTTGTACTTCTTCCCCTTCATCCACTCTTGAACTTCTCAGTCTCTAAAACACTCAGGAATTTTATTTTAGCAAAAAATATGTGACTAAAGACAAAACCCATAAAATATTTTGATAATTTATTGTCTATTTTACTTGGCCACTCTTAATGAATTTAATAAAATAAGATCCTTATTGATAAAGTCCCCTTGAGAAAGATGTATCAAGAATGTTCCACGTGGTATGTATGGTCATGTGCCAAGAAAGTGTGTGTGTGTGTGTGTGTGTGTGCGTGTGTGTGTGTGTGTGTGTGTGTGTTTGTGTGTGTCTGTGTGTCTGTGTGTGTGTGTTTGTGTCTGTGTGTCTGTGTGTCTGTGTGTGTCTGTGTGTGTCTGTGTGTCTGTGCGTCTGTGTGTCTGTGTGTCTGTGTGTCTGTGAAGTGTTAGACTTCAGAGTGTGCTTAAGGGTATGTATTTGAATAAATGTTTATTAAGGGTAAACTCCTGAAACTTGTTTGCATAAGTTGTTCCTTAGGGGTTAGGTGCTTAAACTCTCCTTCAGGGATATTGGTTTGCATAAGCTGTTTGCATTTAGATTCCCTTTAGGAGATGTTAATTGCTTGAGCTGTCATTAAAGTGTGGAGATTTAGATCCTGTTAAAGTAATACCCTGGAGTGTGACTGAGTAGAGATGCTGAGATGAATTTGAATAAGTTTGAATCCTGGAGGTTTCCTGTAGGATGGATAAACCAGGAAAGGAATTGCCTCACTCTAATTACCTGAAGGCAAAAATCCATTCATGCAAGCAGACTTGTGTTACTGATGTTATTAGTGATTTTCTTTACAAAGTGGAGAATGTATCTACATATGAAATATATTAACATATTATATGACTGCATTGGTAGATAGACACATATTCACCAAGAACTGTTAATCTCTTTCACATCTGTCCATCTATGAATGAAATTTTTTATTAAGAATAAAACAATCTTATACATTGTAAATGTTATTTGTAACCTAAACAATATTTTGAGTGTGTTAGATCCAAAAAAATTCCTTTCCCCTAGATCTGTCATTTAGAAAACTCCACATTCCTTCTTTGTCTTTTGTTTCCTGTATGCTCTCTTTGGTTCCTCTCTTCTCCCCACCCCCTTGCCTCTCTCATGGCATGGTCCAGTCTGCTGGTCTGGTTCAGCATGGATGTTTCTATGGCTTAGCTCTACCTCATATTTACAATAAAAACATTTTCCGCTATATCCAGGAGTGGTCACATTCTCATTTTTGTTCCTTGTATGCTTAGCATTATTAGTTTTCTTTCAATTTTTAAAAATTATTTCATGGTTATTTACTTGAGACAGTATGTTGCTACACAACACAGATTGACTAGGAAGTAAGTGTAGTGTGACTTTCTGGTGGCTGGCTGACAAGTGTGGGTTCTAAACTGATCTCTTCCTCTTTCTTGGTAGTTACATGTAGAGCCATTTTTTTTTTCTGCACTTTTGCCTTTTCTTTATATTTCTGTTGCTTAGGTATTTTATTTTACTTGTCAACCTAAGCAGTTCTAGACAGAGTTGCTCAAACCACAATTAAGTTATCATGTGAAAATTTGTCTTATTACCATTGAAATCAACAAATTGAAAATTAAGCATATTCTCCTTCATAAGTGGCTAGTTTCTAAAGAAATTAAGATTTGAGAAAAAAAAAAGAAGGCTAGTATCACTTAACTAGCAAAGAATGCAATCTAGGGATGATTTTTGGATTGCAGTTTGGAGTATCCCTTCCAATTGAATATCTAACAAGCAGCTTGCTTCCCCTGCAGATTTCAACTCAATTGGTTACATCCTTACCCCGTACCCTACTCATATTGTCTACTTCTCCATACCTCATTTTTTCTGCATTATCTTCTATTCATGTCATCATATATAATTTTTGCTTCCTCAAGAATCCTGCCATAGTACCTTAAGTGTGCATAGTTGGATGTCACATGTGGTACCATGAAGGCAATGTATTGAGATGAGTTGTTCCCATGCTCTTTTTAAACATTAATCATTTTATCTATATCACAGTACATCTTTGACAAGTTATGAGAATTTTATATGTCATGATTTGGATGCCAAAATTTGGCATGGCACATAGGCCCATACTGATGTAACACTTTTACTTAGCAATATAGTGAAACCACAATACACTGAATACTTAAAGTAAAAACACTGAAAAATGTTTCCTTTAATATGGTTCAAAAATTAAAGAAGATAATAAATAACTCTTAATAAATCCATACCTAAAATCTGTTATCTAATATACAAAAACATTATTTTAACAGATGACTTCAGTGGAAGACAAATTATTTTTTTAATAAGTTGAAAGAAGAGAGAACTAACTTTGTTAATAAGATGATTTTCAAGGAGTGGTTATCTTTATTTTTCTCTATGCTCTTCATGGCAATAAAAAAGATTCTTAGCAATGCTTTGGTGGCAGAAAAACAGAATAGATAGAAATGTGATGGGAAAAAATTGCCTTGTCAAAGTGACCTTTTAAAATAAATATAGGGGTAAGATATACAAATTTCTGGCAATTTAGAAGTTAAAAAAAATGAATTTCCATAACATATTATATACTACAGGCCAGCTTCTATACTCTTTAAAGGAGACATCATTATAGATTCACATTTTTCCCAACTTATTCCCTTTGGATTTTATTATCATGCATTAAGTATTTTAAAATCATATTTGATAATATAAGTTAGAAGTTTTGCACTAGAAGTTTTATAAACATGGTTAGGCCATTAAAATTATATTTTATATAGTATATAATATTATATTACATATTATAGATTATAGCTTATTTCATATATATTATTAATATAATATTGCATGATTATATTTATTGTATATAATTAATATATACTTTATTAAATAATATATATTGATATTGATTTTTCTAGTAATATGTAATTTTTTTGTCATTTATTTATTTATACTCCAGGTTTTATTCCCTCGTACACCCCTGATGCACACTCTCCAACTGTTCAACATTCCATACTTCCCTCCCTCCCTCCCTGTTTCCACAAGTATGTACCCATCCCCTACCTGCCACCCAACCAGATCTCAAAGTTCCATGAGTCCTCTAGTCTCTTGAGGGTTAGGTGCATCTTCTCTGACTGAACCAAGGCTCAGCAGTCCTCTGCTGTATATGTGCTGAGGGCCTCAATTCAACTGGCGTATGCTGACTGGTTGGTGGTCCAGTGTTTGATCACTAAGGACTTTGAACATTTCTTTAGCTGGTCTCAGCCATTCAAGATTCCTAAGTTGTGAAATCTTGGTTGAGTGCTATGCCCTGTTTTTTGATTGGGTTGTTTGTGGTTTTGGTGATTAACTTCTTGAGTTCTTTATATATTTTAGATATTAGCCCTCTAGTGGATGTGGGATTAGTGAAGATTTTTTTTTTCTCAATCTGTTGGTTGCCCTTTTCTCTTATTGACTATGTCCTTTGCCTTACAGAAGATTTCTAGTTTTATGAGGTCCCATTTATCAATTCTTGATCTGAGAGTATGAGCCATTAGACTTCTGTTTAGGAAATTCCTGCCCTGGGCCAAGGAGTTCAAGGCTCTTTCTCACTTTCTCTTCTATTAGATCCACTATATCTGGTTTTATGTTGAGGTCTTTGTTCCACTTGGACTTGAGCTTTGTACAAGGTGATAAATAAGGGTCTATTTTCATTTTTCCCATAGAGACAGCCAGTTAGCCCAGCACCATTTGTTAAAGATGCTTTATTTTTCACATTGTATATTTTTTGGCGTCTTTGTCAAAGATCAAGTGTTGTAAGTGTGTGGTTTTATTTCTAGGCCTTAAATTCTATTTCATTGATTAATGTGTCTGTCTCTGTACCAGTACCATGTAGTTTTTAATGACTATTGCTCTGTAGTAAAGCTTGAGGTCAGGGATGGTGGTTCCTCAGCCATTCTTTTATTTTTAAGCATTGTTTTCGGTATTTGTTTTTTTTTTTTTTTTTTTTTTTTTTTTTTTTTTTTTTTTTTTTTTTTTTTTTTTTTTTTTTTTTTTTTTTTTTTTTTTTTTTTTTTTTTTTTTTTTTTTTTTTTTTTTTTTTTTTTTACTTTCCAGATGAATTTGAGAATTGTTCTTTTCATGTCTTTGAACAATTGTGTTAGGATTTTGATGGGGAATGCATTGAATGTGCAGATTGCCTTTGGTAAGATGGCCATTTTTTACTATATTATTTCTGCCAATCTATGACCATGGGAGATCTCTCCATTTTTTTGAGATATTCAATTTCTTTCTTGAGTAACGTGAAGTTTTTGTCATACAGGTCTTTAACTTGTATAGTTAGAGTTACCCCAACATATTTTATTTTATTTGTGGCTATTGTGAAGAGAGTTGTTTCCCTAATTTCTTTCTCAGCCTGTTGATCATTTGTATAATGGAAGGCTACTGATTTATTTGAATTAATTGTATATCCGTTGGCCACTTTGCTGAAGTTGTTTATCAGCTGGATAAATTCTCTAGTATAATTTTTTGGGTCACTTATATATACTATTATATCATCAGCAAATAATGATACTTTTATTTCTTCTTTGCCAATTTGTATCCCCTTGATCTCTTTTTGTTGTTTTATTGTTCAAGCTAGAATTTTGAGAGCTATATTGAATAGATATGGGGACAGTTGGCATCCTTGTCTTGTATCTGATTTTAGTGGGATTGTTTCATGTATGTTTCCATTTAATTTGATATTGGATCTTGGTTTGCAATAAATTGCTTTTATTATGTTTATGTATGGACTTTGAATTCCTGATCTCTCTTACACTTTTAACATGAAGGGGGTTGTATTTTGTCAAATGCTTTTTCTGCATCTAAGGAGATGATCATGTGATTTGTGTGTGTGTGTGTGTGTGTGTTTATATGGTGGATTAAGTTAATGGATTTTCCTATATAGAACCAACCTTCTATCCTTAGGATGAAGCCTACTTGATTGCCATGAATGATGGCTTTGGTATGTTCTTGGATTCAGTTTGCAAGAATTTTATTGATGTTTTTGCATCAATATTAAAAAGCAAGATCAGTTTGAAGTTCTTTTTTGGTTGGGCCCTTGTTTAGTTTAGGTACCAGAGTAATTGTGGCTTCTTAGAAGGAGTTAGGCTTTGTTCCTTCTGTTTCTGTTCTATTGAATAGTGTGAGAGATATTGGTGTCAGGTCTTCTTTGAAGGTCTGATAGAATTCTGCACTAAATCCATCTGGTCCTGGGCTTTCTTTAGTTGGGAGTTTTATAATGATTTCTTCTATTGCTTTGTACCATAGGTCCTGTTTAGATAGTTTATCTGCTCTTGTTTTAATGTTGGAATGTGGTGTCTGTCTAGAAAACTCTATTTTGTCTAGATTTTCCAGTTTTGTTGAGTATAGGCTTTTATAGTAGGATCTGATAGTTTTTTGAATTTCCGTTCTTTCTCCCTTTTCATTTTTGATTTTGTTAATATGGATACTGCCTCTGGGCCCTTTAGTTAGTTTGTCTACTGGTTTATCTATCTTGTTGATTCCCTCAAAGAACCAGCTTTTGATTTTCTTAATTCTTTGCATTGTTATCTTTGTTTCTATTTGGTTGATTTGGCACTGAGTTTGTCTATTTCCTACCATCTACTCCTCTTGGGTGAGTTTGCTTCTTTTTGTTCTAGAGCTCTTAGGTGGGCTGTTAAGTTGTTAGTGTAAGATCTCTCCAGTTTCTATACCAGGGAACTTAGGGCTATGATTTTTTTTTTCCTCTTAGCACTGCTTTCATTGTGTCTCATAATTTTGGGTATGATGTGTCAGAATTTTCATTAAATTCCAGGAAGCCTTTAATTTCTTTTTTTATTTCTGCCCTGACCAAGTTATCATTGAGTAGAGAGTTGTTCAGTTTCCATGAGTATATGGGCTTTCTGTTGATTTTATTGTTATTGAAGACCACCCTTAGGCCATGGTGATCTGAAAGGATGTATGGGATTATTTCAAACTTCTTGTATAGGTTGAGGCTTCTTTTGTGACCAATTCTATCCTCAATTTTGGAGAAGGTACCATGAGGTTTTGAGACAAAGGTGTATTCTTTTGTTTTAGGGTGAAATATTCTTTGGATGTCTATTAAATTCATTTGATTCATAACCTTTGTTAGTTTCACAGGAGCAGTCCACCTAGGAGTCTGCCCAGCAGAAAGGACCTGGTGGAAGGGGCAGAATGTAAGTGGTATTCGGGGGTAGGGAGAAGTTGATGGGTGATGTGTCCAGAGTCTACTGGGGCTCCAAGCGGGCAGCTCTGGAACTTGAGGTGGCGGGTTTTACCAACTGCTCTGAGTCCAGTGGATCCTCTACGATGGGTCAGGACATGGTGTCTTCACTGGAGCAAACCTAACATGTCTATCTTATTGATTTATCTGTGAAGAAAGGACTGGGCATAATGTACAATATTTGTATCACAATATTTTGCGGTGATTGAAGAAGTCCTTGATTTATATTTCTGTCCCAACTAATCTTCTCTTATCCAGTGACTAGGTTTTACTGTGGAGTGTTAAATAGACCTGGCACTTATCTAAAGCTTTTTGAAAGAGACAGAAATTAAGAAAAGTAGACTTTCCTGGATGTATGTTAGAATGTAAGATTTCTCAAACATGGACAGGTACTATGATGCTAATTTGCTGCTTGTCTTATAAATAAAAAAGCCCCCCCCCCTTGGGTGGAAAGGACACTGGGCTCAATCTACAAGGGGCTCACTTAAGAAAATATTGATGTGTCACTTTGTCAGTGGATAATATCCATATGCACTACAGTATGTAAATAGCCTGTAACTATGAATTACAAAGATTTGAGAACCAAAACAAAATTAAAACAATGACATTGTTCTAGTCAATTTTAATTTGTTACATGAGGATACCATACTCTATCTCTAGGCATTCTGAACCATTATGGGAGCCTGAAGGCTGGAGCCTGGGGATTTTCCATTAGCAACTGAATTGCCTGTGCTTGTCTGGACTTGCCCAGTTCTTAGGCCTAATCTCCTTAGCTGCCAACAGAAGTCTGTTATGAAATCAGCCTAACCTTCTCATTACATCAAATAATGGAAATGTCAACTTTTAAAAATAAAGAATAGACTGTAAAAAGAAAATATTAAAGATAATAAAAACACTTAAAAATTAAAATAAAAATAACCATATTTGTTGCTTCATTAAAATGAATGTTAATAGAGTAAAATTACATTGAAAAGATGAAGAGATTCCAAACTACCCTCCTTCCCTAATTAATATAAAAATCACCCAAATTCTTTCTTATGAAAATTCACATCTTTGAAATACAATACATTTCTTCCTCCCTCTGCCAATTCTGATTACCAGTAATTTCAGTTTCATTCAATAACAGGATACTGTGAAGTGATATTTCAAGAATATGACCTTTGAGGTTTTCTTCAGAATTTTTTAAACGAAGATTGTGTTGCCATAAATTCAAATGAATAGAAAATTATCAGAAAAGGTACACCGAGATCACATTTGGTTTGAATATACTATAAAGGTATGGAATTGTGATGCATAATTATTTTTTTTCCTTACTGAACTCTATTTACATCTATTAGAAAACGAAAAAAAAGTACTGACATTATTTTACCCTCTACTTTCATAAAAGCTACTGTTATATCCTACAATTTCTTTATTTTTTTGTGAGTAATGAATTATAGCCATTTTTCCTCAAGGAAGTCAGCTAAGTTCCCAAAAGTCTTATAATTCTGTAGAAAATTTGGATTTCTGTTAATAAGTGGCCATTATTTTCCAAGGTCTGAATTACTGCTTTCTACTTCTTATGTAAATGATCTTTTAAGAATATTAAGCTGTAAACTTTGTTATTAACACTGGACGGGGGCTGGTGAGATGGCTCAGCGGGTAAGAGCACCCGACTGCTCTTCCGAAGGTGATAAGTTCAAATCCCAGCATCCACATGGTGGCTCACAACCATCCGTAACGAGATCTGGCGCCCTCTTCTGGAGTGTCTGAAGACAGCTACAGTGTACTTACATATAATAAATCTTTAAAAAAAAAAACAAAACAAAAAAAAAAAAAAAACACTGGACGAAGAGAATTGCAGCTTTCTTTGGACACATGCCTGAGCTCATATAGGTTAATCCGTATTGCTGAGATTGTTATTCATGCTGAGTCTTAGTCTTATTTGTAAACCACACTAATAAGAAGCTGGAGCCAGCCTAGAACGTTAGCAGAATGGTTAGAGGGGAAACCATATCATTAAAGAGTTTCACAGTTTTGTTGAAGTAATTAATACATATCATTGGTCACTGAAATATGACCCTAGAGAAAACCAGGTCTTTTGACTGTTTATATCCATCAAACTTTACTAAACCACAGCCATAATTACTACTTTAAGAATTCCCTATGGTAATTTTTACAAGGGTAAAATGTAGTACTTAAATCAGATAACAAAGCCTAAAACTTTTGCTATTCACCATTAGAGAAATGCTGAAAAATATTTGAACTATATAACTACTACTAATAATAATATTCATGTCAGAAGACTTCTCAAAAACTAGTTTGCCTTTTAGTTTAATAAGGACAGCAACTGAAGGGCATTTGTATGAATTATTAGTGATACGGGTAATCATGGAACAGTTTTATTAGAGAAAATAATGAACTATGTTTTTTTTTAACATCTTTCAAGAATAATGTTTCTTGCTTAGATATTGTAAAATTGTTGTGATACAAAAAAAATAAATAAATAAAACAAGATACAGTCAGAATTGAGAAGATGCACAGGTATATGGGTACATGTTTCTAAAACATGTCAAAGATTATTTTTGTTTACTTATAGTGTGTATTTTTCACACTAGTACAAGTTTTAATCCTATGATGCCATCATTTGCTATTCTTTTGTTTACTTTATTTACAGCAAGTGACTCAATGGATGATAAATAATATTTTTTGATAAAGGAGTAAAGCTATTAAATATATTTATTATATATAGGTATAAAATAGTTAAAGATTAATGCATAAAGAAAGTGTTACATATACACACATACACACACATACATATATAGATATATAGCTATATATATAGACCAAGAAATATTACAAAGCCTCTTTAGAAAATGGAAATATACAGAAGGCAGTATAATCAGAGAGTTGTAATTTTTGGTTTGAATAAATTTAAAATGGAATTACAGGAAGCTGTCAAAATAAACCATACTGGTCTTTTCGTACTAATGGAGGTAAAATTGTTAATAAGTGCATGTAATAAAAAAGTGTATTATGGCAAAGATAATCATTCACATTTGATTTTTTTTTAAAAAACAGAATACTATCATTGTATTTATTGAATTTATTTTCAAGGCTTTCCAGTGTGCATATTTTTCTGTGTGCCTTGAAATAGTATATTACAAAGGTTCATGTTAAATGAAAAGAGTTTTTATGAATTCTAGTTCATAATAATTCCATCTGTAAGCCATTATTATACATTTATTATTTTATCAATCTACTGCAATATACTAAAACTTTTACTCAACATAAAATATGTCAGATATCAAAATCTTGCTATACTATCAGACTCGTCCAAAAATTTTTTTGAAGACATTAATTGGTTTATAAATAGGAAATGCACAGATATTATACAATGTAATCAAATAAAAAAACAAAATATCAGACTTCTAAATTAATTTCCTTTTATAACCCCGATCGATTTCCCAGGACTTTGGGAGCTGTCTCTGTGAGGTTTAGCATTATCTCTAAGAGTATTTCTATGAGGTTTAGGACCAACAGCTCCTAAAGGCATGAGACGGTTGAACATGGAAAGATATCTGCCACCAACACTGACTATAGGAGCTCAATTTCTGGTAACCACAGGGTAGCAATGACACCTTCAAGTTGTTTTCTGATCCCCACAAATGTGATCCTTCCATAAAAATGAACAAAGTACAATAATAAATCAAAATAAAGAAATAAGTTTTGTGGGGGTTGAGACAGTTTATAGGAAAATCTGGTTTCTTCTCCTCCTAATGACTGCATTGTAATAAATGAAACTCATAGATTTTCTGAAGTTTTTCCTCTAATTCACCCACATAGGGACTAACACATGCATGAACACAAGTGCATGCACACACACACAAGCATACATAAATATGATAAATATGTGTTATATAGTCATTTCCTTTTACTCCACATGACACAAATTATTCATTCTAAAACATTAACAGTAAAAATAATCTACCTGAGAATCATTTCTATAGACTCTATTAAAATTGGTCATAATATTTTTCTGAACAATAACTTGCATAATTCTTGGAACATAAAACCCTATTTTAAAATAATTTATTTTTTTAAATATATATTTTCACTTTATGAGAATTAGTATTTACTTATATACATGTCAGTTTACCATGCATGTACATTGACCATGGGGGCAGACAAAGGAATTGGATCCCCTCAAACTAGAGTTACAGATAGTTGTGAGCCATCATGTGGGTACTGGGAATCAAATCCAGGTCTTCAAAAGTAAGCGGTGCTCTTAACCTTGAGCCATGTTTCCATATATTCTTTAATACTTGCAAAAATTATAATGTTAGCTCCTTTTAAGACAGATTATTTTATTCAATTCACTGTGCGATTACAGTCACATATTAACATTTGTCTTAATCCAAGGATCATGAGAGTATTATCCAATGAAGGAGATAAAATATAGTCTTACAGAAGATACTTAATGATTGTTTTATGATAGTGATTATTTCAACACATCTCAAAACATAGGCAGTGCTTATATATTCATGAGAGACTGAAGAGTCTAGGGAATGGGTCTTGTTGGATTTATTTACTCAGTAGAGCTAATGCTCACAAAGTTTCAGCTAACAACTTTCAAGAAAAAAATGCCCCACACATGTTGTAAATATAAAAACTTATGATGTATGTTGTGATTATAAGTATAAGTTTCAACCCTCTACCCTATAGAAGTTAATGTTATTGTCTTTCATTCACAAACTTTATTCTTTTCTTTATATAATACAAAATAAAAACAGTAATTTTCTATACCTTAATTTACTGATATATTAGAATGGTTATATATACCTTAAAATAATAAATAAGGACTGAAAAGTATTGCATGAGCTGGTCTGACATTCTGCTTATATCAAACTACTGCTAGAACTTGATTATCTAGCATGCCGAATGAAGCTGAAATGGTCATTAATCAAATGTTCTGGTTGAATTAAGGTCTATTTAAGTTTCTGTAACTGTTTCTGTTGACTTACTGTTGTAAGCATTTAATATAAATGCATCCATTTAAAGGAATACAAATCAATTATTTTGTACCCCATAAGGCCCATAATAAATAATTTTGCTCTACTTCTCAATATACAGGAGTCTTTAGAGTTGAGAAGTTCAAAAGTTGACTTTTGTTCAAAGATATTTTCTTTTCTTCAAGTGTAACATTTGATAGTAAACATCTATATTATAGTACAAATTTCTAGAGGAGTAGAATCATAATATAATATACACAGTACCAGTACTTTTATTT
>LR753131.1:0-25308 GCA_902729485.2 Mus minutoides | reverse complement strand
TCCCTGCCAACCCTCTTGGTTGTTCACCAGAATTAAAGGAAAAACTCCTATTTCAGAAAGCACCACTCACCATGGTAATCAGATATATAGAAAGCAGGCTAGAACTGACCTGGAAACTTCCTTGCTGCTGGCTAGCATTCACACTACTGGAAGGGGAACTCTAGGAGCTAGAAGGTCATCTTTCTGGGAAAAATATGCCCACCTCTGCAACAGTGGCTTGACTGCTTTGAGGGTAATCAGCTACCCCATGACTGGATTTGGCTCCTACTTCATAGGTGGGAAGGTACTAGAATGAAACTGCTTGGTACTATGAGCCCAACTGACAGCCCAGGTCTGAAGAGGTAGTAGACCCAGGTGGGGAACTCATTACTGCTGTTTAGCTAAACTGACACGGCTTCTAAGTATTTTGTAAATACTTACGTTTGTTTTTTTTTTTTTTTTCCCATAGACAAAAGCTGTCCCCAGACTTAATCTAAGAAGCCTCTTTTTGCAGAGAATGCACAGTCTTCTCACTGCCCAAGATGTTGAGAATAGAAGATACTTCTGGGCTTAGTCATAAACAAGACACTTAGACCACCACCTCTAAGGCTCAGGGAACAGTGTTAAAGAGGGAGCAGAAAGTATGGAAAAGCCAGAAGACAGGGATATGGGCTGCAAAATGTCATCCTCTGGACTTACTATATAGCCAGTGTAAATCTTCAACTCCTCACAACTGTGGTTACCTGCACCAGTCCCTGGATGTTCCTGTTGCAATAGATATATGGAGAAGGCCTAGCCTCGATGATCCTTGTGTGGCAGACTTCTGATCAGTATATTTGGGCTGTATGGCTCTGAATCAACTGGTCTTAGGAAGGTGAGCTGAGAGGAGGCAAGAGAATGGGGTTCCACAGGGGATAGCAGAAGACTCATGGCAACTGGGGGTACTCAGTGGGCAGGGAAGTTGTATATCAGAAGGAAAGCTAACCTTTATAGTTTCTCTTGATCAGCAGGTGTAATGAAGGTATGCAAAGAGGTGACAGGATAATGGAGGTCCTTAGGGGATAGAAGAAGGCTCATGATAGCTGGGGATGCCCCATAGGACCCAGTGGGCAGGGAAGATGGGCACAGGAAGGGAGTCTCTATACTCTTTAATTTTTAAAATAATTATTTAAAAATGTTACTTAAAAGTGATCACAGAAAAAGAAAACACAAAATCCATGAAATAGTTCTTAGATGGATTACAAAGGCTAAGTGGCTCAAAAAAATAAGGAACTTGAAAGTGGTGGCTATTGACACAGCACCAGACAATATTTTGTAGTTACAGAGATATTTCTATGGGTATTCCAGTTGACCTATGTTGAAAATCAAACCACTATGTGACCATGTTTAGAATAAATAAAATATTCTAAGATATATTAATGAACTGCATTTAAGGATAGCAAAGTGTGAATAATAGTATATTTATTATTAAGAGGGACTATTAAGTCTTTTAGGAATTGATGCTACTCATGCAGAGCAAAGAATGCGAGATGAAACTAGGTAATCGGTAAAGGTTTAGGTGACTGAAAGTCTGAACTCATCAAAGTTATTCATGAGGGAGAAAATCTAGGGGGGTGTGCAAGGGAAGAAAACTTGTCTTTGATTATTGTCACTGTCAGGATATCTACATCATGTGGCATAGTCCCAAGAATATTGCCACCAGAAACAGAGACAGGAAAGTCTGCCTAATGAAGAGTCCCACATCCTAGAACACAAAGTTCATGATATTGGCCAAATTAGCCTTTTTCATTCTGAACACGAAATAGAGTGCCAATCCTCAAGAACAGAAATATTGTCCAATAGGAGATGTTTGAAAAGTTATGGAAACATTTTGGTTATTACCATGTTTGGTTGGTGCTACTGACATTCAGATGATGGCGACTAGTGACTCTCCTTGCCCTATACTACATAGAACCATACTCTGTAGGTATTACACAAAACTTTAGAATATCACAGTGAGCTTTCATAATACATATTTTAAAAAAAGAGTTGGTATTTGAGACTTGCATTAATGTAACAGCATCTTTTATAAAACTGTTTTTCTGTATCTTTGACTTTTATATTCTTTTTCTAACATGTAATGACTTGCAATTCTTTTATAAAAATCTATTTATTGTAAGTTGGTACAAACATACATTTCATTATGCTGTCTGATGTGGTCGTGTCCCTGCATTTGTATATTGAAATATATATCATTTTATTGTAAATTATTTTCCCTTCATTTCTCATTTATATTTTTGTTAGGTCACTGTATTGATTTTATATAAATTATGTATGTAGGTAGGACATATTATCTATGAAATTCATTTGAGGATAGATTGGTGAGCCACAAAATACTTGTTATTAAGAGGCAGTTTTGTCTCCTACTAATGAAAACTACTGATACTGACCTAAGAGTGAGAGCCACAACTAGAGATGAAGTAAGGTTTGAAGTAATTGCAATTGTGACTCACTATAAGGATAGTAGGCAGAACAAATCTGGGTGAGCAAGCCACAGCGCCTGAAACTTTCTGCTTGGGAAAAATCACTATTGTGTGCCAAACCCTTCTCATCTGCATGACAATTTATCTTCTAGCACTCATGTAAGATAAGCTTTCTCATATCTTCACATTTTATGGAAGTCTGAGCTCATTAGGGCCTCAGAAAGTAGAAGCCTGTTGTCATGGTTCTCTTACTCAGTGGCAAACCTCTATGGAAGTTCAATTTGGTTAACCTACATGCAAGTTACATGCCTTTTACTTTTCTGCTTTTCACCTTCCCAGGGTCTTGAAAATAATGGTGGAGGGGGAGAAGTGATGAGCATTTATCCCACTACAAGGAAATCATTTTTGAGAGGATCTGTGATTGAGGATCTTTGAATGTTTCTTGAGTGGTTTAATTTGGGCTAAGAAACAATTTTAAACCTATAAAATCACCTTGTATTAAATGAATTTTGAATATGATTGGATATGAAAGATATGTAATAAGTACAAGGTTAACAGAGAAAGAAGAGAAAATGGGGGTAGTTGAAAGAATAGGAGGAACTCTTTCTTATTTGTGTGTGTTACCTATGTGTATTCCTGTGTAGTATATGTGGTGTGTATAGTATGTGTGTGTATACTATGTGTATGTGTCTATGTGTCTGTGTGTGTGTGGTAGTTTGTGTGTATATGTGTATATGTGTAGCATATGTGTGCATGTGTCTATGTGTGTGGGGGATGGTTTGTCTGTGTATATATTTGTATGGTATGTGTGTTTGTGAATGTAGTAAGTATATGGTGTATGTGGGGGGATGTGGGGGAGGATGGCTTTTCTGTGTATATGTGTGTGGGGGAGAGGATGGTTTGTATATGTGTATATGTGTATGTGTATATGTGTGTTTGTGTGTGTGTGTGTGTGTGTGTGTGTGTGTGCAATCCCATTGAGCCTTGTGTATATCAAAAAGAAACAAAGATTTAAAGAATGCTCATTATGTGCATGGCAAAAAAAAAAAAATAATATCTAGAAAGAAATCAAAGGCACAGTGAAATACTAGAGCAAGCAGCCAGCTTCTGGGAAGGTGGGAGGAAAATGAAATACTTACATGTCTTAGACCTTCTGGAAGAAGAGACTGAAATTTGAAAAAAAAAAAAAAAACCAAAAAGTGGAACTCATATTGGCAAATTCTTAGCCAGATATACTACCCAAAGGCTGGGATGAAGTCATACTTAACTCACCGAGCTAGAGTCAAGAGAGAAGAGGTATGTTGGGAGGCCAAGGAGACCAGAAAAGGTTTGGGACGTGCTGTGGGCGTGAATACATCCAAAGAATCAACAGGAAATGAATAAAAGATTGCAGAGCTGCCTGCGGGGCTCCAGTGAAGCTGCTGGGATTTATGCATTTGCTGATTATCCACTTTGTGCACTACTCATAGTAAATATTCAACCCAAGGCAGCTGCCTCTGCCTCTGCCTCTGCCTCTGCCTCTGCCTCTGCCTCTGCCTCTGCCTCTGCCTCTGCCTCTGCACCTCTGCCACTCCCGGGCCCCCCAGCCAATGTTCTGTCTCATTCAATTCTAAGTAGTGAGCAATCTGAGCAACAAATTATAAAGGCAGTGCATACACACACTGTTATACTAAAAATTTACAACAAAATTAATCTGACACATATTTAATGATATGCATAATTGTTATTGTGCTGGGTGGCGATTAGGCATAAATTGTAAACAGTTCATATAAATGCCTGTAATTAGAATTACTTCCAAACAGTTAAACCGAATTCTTACTTTCTTTCCTGTTTGTCAGCCTTAGTATATTCCTCATCTGCATCCATGCCAGCATTACAGTGATTGAGTTGGCGTTGATCACCACCTTCATCTAGCACTTGTTTGCTAGAGCACAAAAACCTGGGGGTTCTCTTTGTCTAACATGTAATTCTAACTGCCACTCAAAATGCCCTTTGTCTGAAGTATTCTAATATTGTCTTCTGCCAGCATTCGGGGGATGCTCCCATCCTTTCCAGAAGGCTTTTGGAAGGAGTCAGAAGGAAGGTCTTTGTCAGTTGTGCTAAAACAGGGGGAGTAAATGAACTCTGAATCTTAATATTCAGAACTCCATGAGCAGGTAGTTCAGGAAATAAAATGAAAACTGGGCAAATTCATTATGTACACTTCCTCCTCCTACACTTGATCCCATGAAATGACTAAGTCACTATCACAGATGTCCCTAAGGGGATAGAATATCACTAAAAAAAGTCCTACTTTAGCCTAACCCCCATATATGCCCCTCACCCTAAAGATACCGACTGAAATACCTCTGAATTCCAAGCTTGTGTTGCTTTGATTTTGCCATTAGAGTGGTAGAAAAAATCCCAAGGAAGTCAACATATCCATAGAATACCTGTCAGTAGATGAGCTATAGTCTCATAGCTAGACCCATACCTCACAGCTGCAGCCTATGAAATCTTGGTATTTACCTTCTCTGAACCTCAACTTCTTCATTTGTAAAATGGTAATAAACAGTGTCTGTTTTGCAGGACTATTGGTGAGGGTTTCATGGAATTGTGTCTATAAAACATTACCACACTACCTGGAATAGAGCAAAATTGCATTTACTGTTAGATGCATTTGTATTATTGTGGCTATGGTTGCTTTTATCTGTAGCCTTGGCTTCCTCATTACTGTGCCTGTTCCTCTGTGTGTTTACTTCTGTAGGAAGTAGAACTGCAGGAAATGAATGTATGAAATGCTAGTGGTGAAATCTGGATGGCAAAGCCACAGATGACCTTAAATCAAACAGAACAGCACAGATGGCTCAGACCCTCATCTATATTCCATATTTGTTAGAGGAGGTCGGTGCCGACCTGGAACACATTGAATCCTGGCATTTAGAGGAGACCAAAGCCAGACCAGATGAAAATGATCATTAGAAACATTCATTTTGTCTATGGCCACCCTGAATGTGCCTGATATTTTCTTAGTTCAGAAGCTAAGCAGGACTGGGCATTGCAAGTACTTGGTATTTGAAGGGAGAATGTTCACTTAATCACCAAAAATGTATTCACTGAGCCCTCAATGTAAGACCCTGAGGGTATGAATAGTATAGGCAAGATATGTTAGAAATTGAAGGAGAATGTAAATTAATATGTGTACAAGGGAACCAACACAACATATCTTCCATGCAGTGGAAGCAGCTAGGATAAAAGATGCATTCACCTCTGTGTGAGAGGTTTTAAGGAAACTGTGCTTCAGCAAGACGAGGTTGGAATTAGGTACATGAAATACAAAATCATATACTTAAAAAAGTCTGATGACAATCAAGAAGCTTGTTTTTCCTTCCAGTTTAAATGTCAGAACTTACTTGTGTCTGTGAAATACTATGGATTTTGGTTACCATTGCTTCATAAAAATTACTTCTACCAAATTTGTATATTAGAAACAACATCTGAGTTACTTTCATGGACTCGGTGGATCAGAAATCTGGGCAGGTCACAGTGGGAGTGGCGTATGTCTGTCATGTGTCTGGGACTTCATTCAGAGAAGTTTTATAACTGGCAGGGTCTTGACAACAAGGAGGAAGAATTATCTAGTGACATCTGCACTCACATATTTTTCTGTTCATGCTGGTATCTGTCAAGTAGTCATACTTAGTGAAAGGCATGCATCCTTTATATCCCACATCCCAATAGAAAGACTGCAAGCTTGTTCAACCACTCTGGAAATCAGTCTGGCGGTACCTCAGAAAATTGGACATAGTACTACCGGAATATCCAGCAATACCTCTACTTGGCATATATCCAGAAGTGTTTCCATCTGGTTATACGGACACATGTTCCACTATGTTCATAGCAGCCTTATTCATAATAGCCAGAAGCTGGAAAGAACCCAGATGTCCCTCAACAGAGGAATGGATACAAAAAATTTGGTACATTTACACAATGGAGTACTATTCAGCTATTAGAAACAATGAATATATGAAATTCCTACGCAAATGGATGGATCTGGAGGATGTCATCCTGAGTGAGGTAACCCAATCACAAAAGAACTCACATAACATGTACTCACTGATATGTGGATACTAGCCCAGAAGCCTAGACTACCCAGGATACAACTTACTAAACACATGAATCTCAAGAAGAATGAAGTTCAAAATGTGGTCTCAGTGCCCCTTCCTAGAATCAAGAACNTTTACTAAACACATGAATCTCAAGAAGAATGAAGTTCAAAATGTGGTCTCTTCGCCCCTTCCTAGAATTAAGAACAAAGCACACATTGAAGGAGTTACAGAGATCATGTGTGAAGCTGAATCAAAAGGATGGACCAACCAGTGACGGCGGCTGCCAGGGATCCTTCCCATAATCAGCCACCAAAATAAACACTATTGCAAATGCCAGCAAGATAATGCTCAAAGGGCCCTGATATAGCTGTCTCGTAGGAGGCTATACCAGTGCCTGGCAAATACGGAAGTGGTTGCTCACAGTCAGCTATTAGTTGGAACACAGGACTACCAAGGAAGGAGCTAGAGAAAGTACTTAAGGAGCTGAAGGGGTCTTCAACCCTATAGGTGGAAGAATAACATGAACTAACTAGTTCCCCCTGCGCTCATGTCTCTAGCTGCATATATGGAAGAAGATGGCCTAGTTGGCCATCATTGGGAGGAGAGGCCCCTTGGTCATACAGACTTTATATGCCCCAGTACAGGGGAACGCCAGGGCCATTATGTGGGAGAGGGTGGGTAGGGGAGCAGGGCGGGGATGGGGGAGGGTAAGGGGAAATTTCTCGATAACACTTGAAATGTAAATGAAGAAAATATCTAATAAAGAGAAAAAAAATTAAAAGAAAAAAAAGAAAGAATATCAAAGGATTCATTATGTGAAATGGAACTTATAGATCTTGAATGAAAATCATTTCTATCCTGAGAGACCATTATCTAATAATCGCCAATGTGGGAGGACAAGAAAGGGTAGTGGGAAAAAGAATGTCTGTGGGGTCTCAGTGTGATATCTGGTCTGGGGACCTTGTGGTAGTCAAAAGTCTTTTTTGTTTTTTTCAATTTTTTATTAGATATTTTCTTCATTTACATTTCAAATGCTATCCCTAAAGTCCCCTATACACCCCCTCCCTGCTCCTCTACCGACCCACTCCCACTTCTTGGCCCTGGCATTCCCCTCTACTGGGGCATATAAAGTTTGCAAGACCAAGGGGCCTTTCTTCCCAATGATGGCCGACTAGGCCATCTTCTGCTACATATGCAGCCAGAAACACGAGCTCTGGGGGTACTGGTTAGTTTATATTGTTGTTCCACCTATAAGGTTGCAGACCCCTTCAGTTCCTTGGGTACTTTCTCTAGCTCCTCCAATGAGGGCCCTGTATTCCATCAATAGATCACTATGAGCATCTACTTCTGTATTTGCCAGGCACTGGCATAGCCTCACTCAAGACAGCTATATCAGGGCCCTTTCAACAAAAATCTTGCTGGCATATACAATAGTGTCTGTGTTTGATGGCTGATTATGGGATGGATCCCTGGGTGAGTAATCTTATAAGGTATTTTATTGATATGAAGGAAAGTTTTTAGCCAAGAAGAACACTTTTTATGGCCCACATGTGGAAGCTACTCCCTCTATTCTGAAAGCTACTGCTATACCCAGAACATTATTTGTTGGTACCTGTGCTGTGCTACATTGTGCCAAGAAGTAACAATGTCATATTCAAAAGGGAAGACATTAATTCTGTTTATAGTAAGACAATTAATGAGCTTATGTGAATGGTTTNTAGCCAAGAAGAACACTTTTTATGGCCCACATGTGGAAGCTACTCCCTCTATTCTGAAAGCTACTGCTATACCCAGAACATTATTTGTTGGTACCTGTGCTGTGCTACATTGTGCCAAGAAGTAACAATGTCATATTCAAAAGGGAAGACATTAATTCTGTTTATAGTAAGACAATTAATGAGCTTATGTGAATGGTTTAGATTCTCCTAAGTTGTGCATCTGTCAAATTGAAACCATTGCCTATCCATCCAGTGACTAAGTAGGTATTAAAAAACCCAAAGCCATTTTTTCCTAGTATATTTTGAGAACTTACATTGGGGCAGGCACAGAAGTTCCAAGAAATATGTATAAAACACATAAATATACAAATTATTTTAAAGTGACCAGTTTATTAGATGATTATTATAATGACTTAGAAATCTGTCCTAAGTGTTGGTAGGTATTATAGTATGTATAGGGAAGTCAACTTAAATGAGGTAGTCAGGAAAAATGTAGCTTATAGGAAATTCAAAGGAGTGGGGTAAAAGTCCACTAACTGTATCCAGGTCTTGAAAAAAGCATTCTAAGCAGAAGAAATATCAAATGCAAAAAATTCTAAGGCACAAAAGAATTTGAAAATTCAAGAAATAGAATTAATGTTCCAGTGTGGACAGAACACACAGAGAGAAAATAACAAAGCAAGATAAGGTTTGGTAGGTAGATAGGCGCCAAACACATAACTATTGAATAGGTCTCTTGTCCATTAGCCTTTCTTCTCTAATTAAGCACTAGTTTTGTTTATTTAAACACTACTTGCTGTCAGAAGGGTGATTATTTTTTCCCTATGGAAGAAAAATATAAGTTAGTAAAGAGGAGAAATTGTGGTTTCTGCAGAAATAGTGAAGTCGACAGCATTGGAGCAGCCATTAGAAGCTAGATGTTAGACACCAAAGCCCAAAGTTTCTGCAATGTATTTCCATCAAGTTATATGTGAAGCACATTTTTCAGAGCATTTTCTCTTGCCAGAAATGATAGTGAACTAAGAACCCAGCAAAACAGATACCTCAGAAACTTGCCTCCCATTTTACTAGCATTTGCTTTGAAACCACTTGACAGTGCTTTAGATAAGGTCCTCATCCATACTACTTTACTATATCAAGGGAGGGTCTGATGACATCTACAAATGGTAATGGCAATAACCATTAAAATAATAATTAACATATATCAAATACATGTCACAAACCAGGGATTTTAAAACTCTCAGAAACCTTGGGAGATAAGGTGCTATTATTTTCATTTTACATATGAGAGATTTGAAGATCAGAGAAGCTAAGTTATTCAGAGTCATAGAGCCAGTTGCCAAAGGTGAGTGGAAATGGTACGTCAAATTTTTAAAGCATTACCAAATGCTATAATTCTTCTTCATAGGAAGGAACAACTGTATCCTAAAACGTGACATAGACAGTTCTTCTAAAAGAGAAGAGTTATCTAAATTTTCATTGTTATCCAGATGCCTGGCTTCATATTTGCCGATGTATGGCCCATATAAAAAGTATTTACCACTGCTTTTTTTATTATTAGATATTTTCTTAATTTACATTTCAAATGTTATCCCAAAAGTTACATCTACCCTTCCCCAGCCCTGCTCTCCTACCCACCCACTTCCACTTCTTGGCCCTGGCCTTCCCCTGTACTGGGGCATATAAAGTTTGCAATACCAATGGGCCTCTTTTCCCGATGATGGCTGACTAGGCCATCTTCTGCTACATATGCAGCTAGAGACATGAGCTCTGGGGGTTCTGATTAGTTCATATTGTTGTTCTGCCTATAGGATTGCAGACCCCTTTAGTTCCTTGGGTACTTTCCCTAGATCCTCCATTGAGGGCCCTGTGTTCCATCCTATAGATGACTGTGAGAATCCACTTCTGTATTTGCCAGGCACTGGCATAGCCTCACAAGAAACAGCTATATCAGAGTCCCTTCAGCAAACTCTTACTGTCATATGCAATAGTGTCTGAGTTTGGTGACTGATTGTGGGATGCATCCCTGAGTGGGGTAGTCTCTGGATAGTCCATCCTTTTATCTTAGCTCTAAACTTTGTCTCTGTTACTCCTTTCATGGGTATTTTGTTCCCTATTCTAAAAAGGAATAAAGTATCCACACACTGGTCTTCCTTCTTATTGATTTTCTTGTGTTTTGCAAATTGTATCTTGGGTATTCTAAGTTTCTGGGCTAATATCCACTTATCAGTGAGTGCATATCTAATGACTTCTTTTGTGATTGCATTATGTCACTAAGGATGATATCCTCCAGATACATCCATTTGCCCAAGAATTTCATAAATTCATTGTTTTTAATAGTACAATAATACTCCATTGTGTAAATGTACCACATTTTCTGTATTCATTCCTCTGTTGAGGGACATCTGAGTTCTTTCCAGCTTCTGGCTATTATAAATAAGGCTGCTATGAACATCCTTAATCATCAGGGAAATACAAATCAAAACAACACTGAGATTCCACCTCACACCAGTCAGAATGGCTAAGATAAAAAATCCAGGTGACAGCAGATGCTGGCCAGGATGTGGAGAAAGAGGAACACTCCTCCATTGCTGGTGGGATTGCAAGCTAGTACAACCACTCTGGAAGTCAGTCTGGCGATTCCTCAGAAAATTGGACATAGAACTACCAGAGGATCCAGCAATACCTCTTTTGGGCATATACTCAGAAGATGTTCCAACTGATAATAAGAATTTGGCATTGTTTAAGGCATTGTCTTAATTAATTAATTAATTAATATTCATTTTACTTTTTTTATTTTTTATTAGCTATTTTATTTATTTACATTTCAAATGCTATCCCCTTTCCTAGTTTCTCCTCTGAAAATCCCCTACCCCCCCTTCTCCCCAACCCACTCACTCCCATTCCTGGTCCTGGAAAATTTTCTACACTGGGGCATAGAGCCTTCACAGGACCAAGGGCTTATCCTCCCATTGATGACCGACTAGGCCATCTCTGCTACATATACAGCTAGAGCCACAAGTTCCACCATGTGTTTTCTTTGATTGGTGGTATAGTTCCAAGGAGCTCTGAGGGTTCTGGTTAGCTCATATTGATGTTCCTTCTATGGGGCTTCAGTCCCCTTCAGCTTCCTGGGTATTTCTCTG
Organism: Mus minutoides; assembly: GCA_902729485.2. Classification (NCBI taxonomy): domain Eukaryota; kingdom Metazoa; phylum Chordata; class Mammalia; order Rodentia; family Muridae; genus Mus; species Mus minutoides. The sequence goes on along the minus strand of LR753131.1, from coordinate 13,915 downwards.
GCTCCTTCTCTAATTAATTTTTTTTTTTCTGATAATTTTCCACAAGAGTTAAGTCCCTAAACTTAGAGAGTACCATTTTTAACTTCAGTTCTCTTCGGAAAGTCCAGCATGTAATCTGCTTCCTCCAGTACTTTTAATGAAGTGATATGCAGAAAACATCCTGCCCTTAATAGATCCCTTTACCTGATCTCTCTCCATAGGGCCCTGTCTCAGGAATTTTTCTTTTCTTCTTTTTTTTTTTTTTAAAGATTTTTTTTGTTTATTTTATGTATATGAGTACACTGTAGCTGTACAGATGGATGTGAGCCTTCATGTGGTTGTTGGGAATTGAATTTAGGACCTCTGCTCACTCTGGTCGGCCCTGCTCACTCTGGCCCAAATATTTATTTATTATTATAAATAAGTACACTTTAGTTGTCTTCAGCTGTACCAGAAGAGATCATAGATCTTATTGTGGGTGGTCGTGAGCCACCATGTGGTTGCTGAGATTTGAACTCAGGACCTTAGGAAGAGCAGTTAGTGCTCTTACCTGCTGAGCCATCTCACCAGCCCCCTGGCTCAGATATTAAAAAGAGAAGAAATCCAATTAGTTATAACTAGTGTGTTGCATGGATGTGCTTCCTTCTCACTGGCAGATGGGAGCTACTCTATCATGGAAGAGATGACTTATCTTTTCCATATGCACCTATCCCTCTCACCTTTTCTTCACTATATGTCTTTTCCCCAAGTGTGTTATATAAGCTACAGTCCAGAGATAAAGAAGGAATTATTAGGAATAGATGATCTCCTCAACAGAAATCAGTTCTGTTCCCAGGAGGTGAGGACACTTGATTCTTCCCTGCCTTGGCTTAGCTGATCAAATGTTAAATGGATACAAACTGTGTCTGATGTGCTGTAAATGATAGGTCAGTGTACAGAATGAAGAATTCATTCAAAAGAGAGGTTCACACAAAACAAGAAATTTTTATGCCAAGAGTTTACACTTATAATAGATGTTTATGATTACATTGATATTTGTAGCTAAATCTAAATTGTTGAGAAGGACTTTGTCCTTATAGATTCCATAATTTGTTGTCTTATTTCTATGTTTAAATAGGTTCCCACTGAAATCCCTAAAATTGGTTTGTTCAAAGTATTTACCTTTCATTTGTACTGAATTATTAAACATGGATGCCTTTTCAAGAGTTAATTTAACATGATTCCCACCTCACAAGGTGTACCTTCCCTAAATTTAGTTTTCCAACCAAGAGACAACAGATAACATCAAATTCCATATGGCATTTTCAATGTGTGTACAATTACATGTGGATATTTTAAATTATTTACTTTTCTTGGGGAGAGTTCTCTTTGAAGTCCTAACTGTCAAGTAGCTCAGTATCTAGAGCAAGCTGGTGTGAAAAAAACAGAGATCGACATGCCTCTACCTCCCAAGTTATGGAATTAAGGATAAGGCTGAGCATCATAACAACCAGCATTAATTTATCTTTCTTTGCACATGAGATGGCATTCTCTATACATTACACATACTGTATTGTAGAGATCTCTGTCTATATAAGCACATTAGAGCTTTCTAGTTTTCAAATGTTGTTTTATTTAGTTAAGGATGTATTATATTCTTAGGCATATATGTCTTTAAATCATAGAACCAGCCACATTACTTGAATATTCCAGAACTGAGAATAATTTTAGTCCTCCAATATTTTTACCTCTTTCACTTTTATTATGACTTTGGAGAGAAACCCTCAGATTTCAATTGCATTCCCTTGTCTTTTCCTTCAACTCCCCTCTCATCTCAGCCATGTTCTCCTAAGCAAAGTAAACTAGAGGAAAAGTTCTCCTAAGGAAAATAGGTTTGCCTTCCATTGTCCAAGGAAATTGTTGTGGACACTTCAGGATTGTGAATTTTCCTCGGTTGATAGAAACAGTGAGTTTGGTGCTAGATAAAGCATGGGCTCATACTCAAATTATTGTTTCAAGACTGTTTAGGTGAATACTATGGACATTTTCAATTTGTTAGAGTTTTCAGTATGTGTTATGAGCCTGTAAAGTTTTTTTTTTTGCCTTCTTTGACCAGGTATGTATGTCATTGTGTCAATTTTCTCAGAGCTACCTTCACATCCTTGTTCCTTAGCGTGTAAATGATAGGATTGGCAGCAGGGGTAAACACTGTATACAGAAGAGAAAGCAACTTCAATACACTTTCATACTGAGGCATTGATGGGAAGCCATAGACAATGCCCAGAGTCCCATAATAGAGACTGACCACTATCAGGTGAGACGAACAGGTGGAGAAAGCCCTCTGCTTCCCTGTTGTCGAAGGGATCCTCAAAATGGTGCAAATGATGTGAATATAGGAAGCCAAGGTCAGTATGAAGGGACCAAGAGCGAATAATGAGGTACATATAAAAGAAGTCATTTCAGCTACCTGAGTATTAGTGCAGGCCAGTTTCATGATGGGCTTCAAATCACAGAAGAAGTGGTCAATCTCATTGGCAGAACAAAATGTTAAGCGAAAAATGAAGATCATGAGTAGGATAGGTGCCAGAAATCCAGCCAACCAAGAGGCCAATGCTAGCTGGAAACAACCCCAGGAGTCCATGATACTGGAATAGTGTAGTGGGTTACAAATGGCTATGTATCTGTCATAAGACATTACAGCAAGGAAGAAGCATTCTGTTGCCACCAAAGAAGCAAAGAAGTAAAACTGACAAGCACAGGCAGGAAAGGAGATAGGTACATGAGCTGATAACAGTGTCCACAGGAGTACAGGCTCAATTGTTGTGGTGTAGCCGATCTCTAGGAAGGAGAAGTGGCCAAGGAAGAAATACATGGGTGTGTGAAGGGAACAATCAGCCGATACTACGGTGAGAATTACAATGTTACCCAGGAGAGTCATCACATAAATGGCTAGAAAAAGCCCAAAAAGAAGAAACTGAAGGCCATGGAGATCTCCAAAACCCAAAAGAATAATTTCTGAAATTTGAGTCATATTTTCTTCTTCACTGATAGCCATGATTTGGGTCTAAGTTCAGAAAAATTTGAAAAAGAACAATTGATCAAATACTATTTTAGGAAAAAAGAAATCAAAGTTCTGAGAGGCTTTATCCATATCAAGCCTAATTGGCTTCTTCAGGACTCTGAAACTTAATGTGATTGAGTACAGTCTCTCAGGAGCCATTTAGAAAGTTAATCCATGTTTTAAATTGTCCTGTTGTATTTAGAACATGACTATGATGCATAGATATGCACAGTTTCAAACATTTCTTTGGGAAATAGGTAGTATCCAATCCTTGGAAATCTTACTTTTCTTTTATTTTCTTCTTTAATTCCTGTGGGTGGTACTATCTCAATCATCAATAGTTATTGTCCTTGTATGTAAAATGAAGTTTTTATTTCCTGTTCTTTTCCTTTTCTTCTTGTTTTTCTTTTCTTTTTTTAATTTTGGCTTTGTAATCTACTATTATTTTTTACTTATTCAACTTTACATCCCACTCACTGCCCCTTCCTAGTCACTCCCTCTCACAGCCGTTTCTCCATCCCTTCTCCCCTTAGGCCCTGAGCAGTTTGGGGCCCACTGGTTATCCCCCCACCCTGGCATTTCAAGTCTCTGTGAGGCTAGGTGCTTCATCTCCCACTGAGACCAGACAAGGCAGCCCAGCCAAAAGAACATATCTAACATACAGGCAACAGCTTTTGGGACAGCTCTCACTCTGTTGTTTGGGACTCACATGAAGACCAAGCTGCACATCTGCTACATATGTGCTTTCTGGTATCAGCATTCTGGTGGAATGTAAATTCCTAAAACAAAGTTATCCACAAAAGTAGTTTGAACTACTTACTTTGAGTGTAACAAATACACAAAACACAAATATGTTATATATGCATGGTTAAAGAAGAATATTTTGCCTGAGATGGTCACAAAAGGACTAAAAGGCATGATACCTAAGAAGGAAAGGAGACAGTAAGGCAAGCCTTGGAAGTGAAGATAAAGGTGAACTTTCTAAACAATGCACTAAGCCTTGAACCAGGGAAAGAATGATTTTTAAATATCTAAGCTAAACCAGGTAAATGAGAGAAAGATAGAGAGATAGAGATGGGTATGTGTGAGAATATGTGTGAGAAAGACAAGAGGAGGAGGAGAAAGGAAGGATGAAAATGGGGAAGAGTATGGCATATGATTTAATTTTTTATAGGCCATGCTAAATGAAGTAGACATAAGAGATCTATGAATCCATAGGAGGATATTAAGTAGCAATTTAATCTCTTGTATGGCTTCAAACACTTTTGAATGTATGCAACAAATAAATTAGAACAAGAGTTTCATAGACAAACCGAATTAAAAGACTATGCAGTAGACTGTATGAGACCCAATAGAATACCCAACTGTGAAAAAGAAAGAAATAAGACAAATTGATGTTTGAAAGGTAGAAATGCTAGAATTTACTAACATTAGATGTAAGGAGTATAGGAGAGGTGATTGACCAGAAATGACCTGTGGGTTTCTGGTTTGAGTAACTGGTACCATTTACTCAGATGGTTAAGTTTGTATGGAAGGAAAGTTCCAGGAAAACATACATTCAGTTTGTATTAAGTCAGATGTATGTGAAAATTCTGTGAATGGAGAATGACACAGCCAGGTTTGCATGTAACTCAGAAGAGCAGGCAAGGCTAGGACCTTAATTTAGAAGTAGTCTGAATATGGATAGTATTCAAGGAAATTGGACTCGATGACATGACCTAGAGGAGGATTATGAAATACAGAAGAATGCTTAACACAGAGCTTTGACTTCCTCGTTCATTAGGTTAAGCAGAAAAGAAGAAAGATGAGGAAATTGAAAAGTCAGACAGGGGAGATTGAAACCCAGGAGGAAATAAAATAAGATTCACACTGCAGGAGAAATGTTCTACTTAAATTTGTTGTAGGAGTATGAGGGAAACAAATTCATCTCTTAATCTGGTTATGTGGATAACTGAGTGATGAGAGTGATAGAGATAGAAGGGAAATAGAGGATTGTTTAGGAACTGTAGAAAGGTAAGCATTACCCTACCTTTTCTATTCTGGAAAGAATGACCCATGACAGAGGGAAAGATGGTGATGCATAAATAAATGAGGAGCTAATTTGAGGTTGTGCAATTTTGTAGAAACTGAAAGAGAATGGGATTAGAGCCCAAGAGGAAAGGTTCCATTTTGATTCAGTAAGGCACATCCTTATATTGTCTTTGCCTTAGTCAAGAGGAAGGGCACGAAACACAGTCACTGTTAAATTGCTACATTTAATCTTAGGAAGATGTCTGAGTTTGCATCTGCAGTTCGTGTTCTTCCAGTAAAGTGTTATAGGTCATTCTGTAAGGGAAGGGTGAATGCATGTGGGAGGCTTGAGGGTAAAGGAAAGCTGTAATACACTCAGACATGGAAGCTAGGCTATATGCCATATCCCAATAAAAGAAACCCTGATCTCAGACAGTATTGAGTAGTTATTTATTATTTGAGATTATAGTTTAATAACGTATAGCTAAAATAAGTTCATTTACCTGTGATCATTGATAGAATGAATGAGTTTCTCTTTGTAGCAAACTGGCTTCCAGAATTATCCTCCATGCAGACCTGAAAACATCACTTAAGCAATTGCTCAGCACTTGGGTAACATTCGCATGAACAGGTGGCAATAATAAATAAGCCTGACGTTGAGAGTAGGATATGTTGTATGCATGCCTGATATTCTTAAAACATTAATTTATCATTAAGAGAATCTTTGGCAATACTTAGACGTTAGGTTAGCAAAGCAGATATTAGGTTAAAACCAGTTTGGGGCTTTGCTATTTTAGAATAATGGAAGGGAAGAAAATCAGAGTAATTAAAAAAAATAAAAGTCAATTATTCTGAAAGATGCTGTCTCCTCCTTTCTACCACTGATTACTAAGCTGTGGGATGATGAAGGGAGAATGGGCTTGTAATTTTTCATTTGATTAAGCTCTTCATTTGTTCACTGTCAGGGAAGGTACAGACAAGTAAAATATCTTTCTTAAGGTCTGAGGTCTCCTGAAAAACAAAGCAGATAAAGGCACCAAGTTCTCATATCTAATTCTTGCTCCTTCCGCTATAACATCTATCTATCTATCTATCTATCTATCTATCTATCTATCTATCTATCTATCTATCTATCTATCTATCTATCTATCATCTATCTATCTATCTATCTATCTATCTTCATCCACACATTCATTCATTTATTCATTTATTCATTCATTCATTTCACTTTTCATTTATTTCCAGTGCCCCAAGAAAGGACTTTAATGTGTGATATGTAAGCACTGGAAGGAAATATTCCCTGCCATTTCCTAATTCATGTGTTGTCAGCATACCCTTTGGAAAAGTTTCAAAGTTCTTGCTAGTTTTAATCCTTCTAAGAATCTTGTGATTCCTTTGAGAGTAGGTCTTTGATTTGCCTCATTGGACTTACAGAAAATGGATAATGATGGATACACTGTCATCACAACATAGTGGCATTTCAATTATAGCTCTTTCCCTTAGCAACGAAAAGTTAATCTTATGCATATTGATGTAAGTGTGAATTGACAAGATGCTAATTACATTAAGAGCCAGGCATTTTGGTCAGGTAACTGGATAATAGGAACCATATGGGGTTGCCATCATTCTGAGTTCAACAGCAAATGTAGGACATTGCGGTGAATTTCTATGACAGAATTGCAACAACAACAAATAGAAAACGCTGCTTAGAAAGTAAAAGTCTTGGGAGGTAGAATGGCATTATGATGGTTCAGAGCCTGAAAATGAGTAGAAAAAGGGCTTCCAGGAAGAATGTGGAACAAAGGGTCCAGTAAGGTGGTGTTTATGTTGGTCATTGGATTTAGAAAGATTTTTAGTGGTCTGAGGGCCAAAGAAAATTGACAGGAACACACACAGTTTTGGAGAAAGAAAAGACCTGAAAAAGATTTCAAAAGTGAGTCATAGGAGTGGGAGAAACAAAGAAAATGTCAGAGTCCACAGAGGAAGTGAGATCTCTAGTGAAGAGGGCATCATGATTCTACATTGTGAGGGACAGCAAGGAGAATGCAGGGGAGTGTGAAGGGGAGAGGAAGTAACAAACATGAATTAGAATATGAAGAAGAATATTTTGTCAAAAGACAGAGGCAGGAGGGGATCCAGACACAGAAGAGAGGTTTCATTATTGCCCCTATTAGTAAAGGAGAAACTTAACCATGTTCCTAAGCAAGTGCTATCAAGAAGGAGGGAGGAAAGACATACTAGGGGATGTGTGATTGAGCAAGTCATGACTCTGAAGAAAGTGGAGGGGCTAAGATGAGAAAAAAAAGTATGACTGGATGCTCTGCATGAACATAGGACAGAAGAAGAATATTTTCGAAAAGAATCAGTTACTTGAAGGTGGATAGTAAGTATAAAGAAAATTACCTCATTGGTTTCCTTCCATCTGAATTTGGAGACTTAAGCCATCCTTAGATATCTATGATGAGCCCATTATAGAGATGTTCACTTTGCTTTCTTCAAACCTGTCTTCTTGTTCAATCCATATTTTCAGAGCTCCAAACACTTGGTAGAGGAGACCAAAGTAAGATGCTGAAAGGGGTAGCTGTGTTTTCTAAGCAGGAGCTGACTCAGCAGCACATTGGCAGATGAATCATGTACCTTCTTGAATGTTGCACAGAGCCATAAGAATCACAGATTTCCACCATTCTTTCTGTTTCTAAACAATCATGATTTTCTAACTTCCTTGAATATCCAAGGCCTCCAAAAAGAACAATTAAAGAATATGTCACATGAAGGTATTTTTAGTTTTCAGGTGGTTGTGATAAAAGGGTTTTTGGCCCCTGCCTTGATCTACTTTGGGTTTAGAATGGACAGAGTGTTCACCAATGTATCTCCTCCCTTTTAAGCTCTCTAACAACCTTCTGCAAACAGAATCTGGAAGATAGAGTTCAAACAAGAAAACCAATTATCTTTAAGTTTGGCTCCCAGGGGAGCTTTGCTTTTTAATTGAGAGATCGATGTTGGGTTCTCGTGACATCCTGAACTCCCATTCAGTGACTGTGGACTAATGGTGTGAAATCAGATATTAGAGTAGGTGACATGTCATATGAGTCAAACGCACCATGCATCTAGGTCAGACTCCAGAAGCTGTTGAAAGTCCCAAGCAGTAGTTTGAGGGAGGGCAGGATACTAATGACTGAAATCAAGGCTTTAAACCCAGAAAACTCTATGCCGCTACAATCTTGTGTCACATCCACGAAGACCCAGTTTTTCCTACTTTGAATGGTCCTGCTGACCTCGCAAGGTTGTTTGACTCAAAAGCAGTGCTGTGTGGAGTCCCTGTATTAGCTACTAAAGTCCATAATATATCCTACTAACATTTTTATAGAGCAAATGAGTGGTTTTGCTGATCACAAGTTGGAGATGGTATTGTCTTAAAGTTCAAGAAGGCTTTAACCCTCCAGACTGGAAGTAGAACCCTGCTTTACCATTTATATCATTAACTACAACCTGAAATTATCAAATTCCTTTTCCCTCAAACCTTCAGGCAACCTTAAGTAAATTTTGCATACTAATTAACAGCACAACTCGTATAGTTTAGTTTTTATAATTAAATTATAAACCCTCTTACACAAGCTGTCAGAGGCAGTTTTTCAAACCAGTTACCTTGTCATTAATCCCTTCTTGGACAGATTGTATGTGTCTCCCGGGTTCATTTTCTTGGCACTTGTTTATATGCTTTTGCTGCTTTCCAGGTTCTGCAGAAAAGAGTTTAGAGGCAGAGCAGAATCTTTCTGTGAATCCCTTTCCTGCTTCTTTGATGCTATGTGGAAGCATCCTTTGTGTATGTGCGGTGTATGTGTGCCCAAGTGTTTGTGTGAAAGTGCACACACATTTATGTGTACATGTGATGGAGACTAGGAACACCCTCAAGTATCATCCCCAGGGTGTTCTCGAACTTCTGTTAGCTACTCTAAAAGTCACACAAAGCAATGTTTTGCTTTAAATCTATGTAGTTTTATTTATTTTATTATTAGATATTTTCTTCATTTACATTTCAAATGCTATCCCAAAAGTTCCCTATAACCCCCTGCCGTGCTCCCCTACCCAGTTACTCCCACTTCTGGCCCTGACATTCCCCTGTACTGGTGCATATAAAGTTTGCAAGACCAAGGGGCCTCTCTTCCCAATGATGGCTGACTAGGCCATCTTCTGCTACATATGTAGCTAGAGACATGAGCTCTGGGGGTACTGGCTAGTTCATATTGCTTTTCCAACTATAGGGTTGCAGACCCCTTCAGCTCCTGTGGTACTTTCTCTAGCTCCTCCATTGGGGCCCTGTGTTCCATCCTATAGATGACTGTGGGAATCTACTTCTATATTTGCCAGGCACTGGCATAGCCTCACACGAGACAGCTATATCAGGGTCCTTTCAGTAAAATCTTGCTGGGGTATGCAACAGTATCTGCATTTGGTGGCTGATTATGGGATGGACCCCGGGTGGGACAGTCTCTAGATGGTCCATCCTTTCATATTAGCTCCAAACTTTGTCTCTGCAACTCATTCCATAGATATTTTATTCCCTACTCTAAGGAGAAATGAAGAATCCATGCATTGGTCTTCCTTCTTCTTGATTTTCTTGTGTTTTGCAACTTGTATCTTGGGTATTCTAAGTTTCTGGGCTAATATCCACTTATCAGTGAGTGCATTTCAAGTGATTTCTTTTTTGATTGGGTTACCTCACTCAGGATGATATCCTCTAGATACATCCATTTGCCTAAGAATTTCATGAATTCATTGTTTTAAATTACTGAGTAGTACTCCATTCATGAACAATATATAATTTTCACACAGAGCATAATTAGCAGAGCAGAAGCAAGCCCCCCACCATCTGCTAGTTTGCTAGTCACTCCTCGAAGACGCAGCTACTAAAAGGAGGTTGTGTGGGCACCAGAGGGAGTTTTGCATGCTTAAACTATCCTGAAAATACCTTATTTTTCTATGTTCACAATTGTGATTGCACAATGCACAATGCTTTTATGGAGCTTTATTTTATCTTGGAGCTATTTCTGCACTGGAACACATACATTGGTCAGATCTTCCTCATTTTAAAGTTTGCATAGTGTTCTTAGGGAATAGTTGAACCATTATTGTACCTGTCCCCCAACTCCTGAACATTTTCATTCCTCAGGAATGTGTTGTTGACTGAATCTGCTCATCACTACACTGAATCTGGTGGGTTATTTGCCTTTCCCCTTATTGCTGCAATTGATAGTGCTGCAATTATACTTACATATTATTCAAATGTCTGTCTTCAGGTTGCAAAGATTAACAAAGGTGTTAGATATTCTTATACATAGAAAAAGTAGATAAATTGCAAACCTGAAAATTTTTTTCCAATTTTTATTAGATATTTTCTTCATTTACAGTTCAAATGTTATCCCAAATGTCCCCTATAACCTCCCCCATCCCCTGCCCTGCTCCCCTACCCACCCACTCCCACATCTTGGCCCTGGCGTTTCCCTGTACTGGGGCATATAAAGTCTGCATGACCAAGGGGCCTCTCTTCCTCATGATGGCCAAGTAGGCAATCTTCTTCTATATATGCAGCTAGAGCTCATAGCTCTCAGGGTACTAGCCATACCACCCTGAACATGCCTGATCTTGTCTGATCTCGGAAGCTAAACAGGGTCGGGCCTGGATAGTACTTGGATGGGAGACCAGTGGGGAATACCGGGTGCTATAGCCGGTTCTGATGGCAAACCTGAAATTTTATGGTGTCAAGAAATAATAGGTATTTATGTTAATATATTTTAGCTCTTATAAGAGTCAGAATGAAGCTGGACATGGTGGCGCACACCTTTAATCCCAGCACTCGGGAGGCAGAAGCAGGCGGATTTCTGAGTTCGAGGCCAGCCTGGTCTACAAAGTGAGTTCCAGGACAGCCAGAGCTACACAGAGAAACCCTGTCTCGAAAAACAAAACAAACAAACAAAAAGAGTCAGAATGAGTATCGATCAATGTTTTCCTAGTAATTCCTTCAGAAACCAAGGAGTTAAATTGCTGACGCAATATATGCTTATTGTTAGTTTCACTGACTCCTGCCAACTTCTTCTCCAAAGTTATGTAGAACAGTTTGTTGCCCCGCATTCTTGTTGGCACTTGATATCAGCAGATGTTTTTATTTGGGGCAATCTGATGAGTAATGACTACTATCACTATGTTAATTTAATTTTCACCTCTCTGATTAATAATGAGTATCAGCATATTTTCATCTATGTAGAAGGCACAGAGGTTATTTATTCTGTGCATTAGTCATTAATACCTTTGTATAATTAGCTTTTATTGTTTTAATGTATGTAATCCTTTGTGCAGTCCATAGTTTGCGTTACTTGTTTCAAATATCTTTTCCATACCATTTGTCTGTTGATTGTGTTTTATTGCAATGTCTTACAATAAAGATGGATAGAGGTCTTGCCTCTTGCTGTGGTCAAATGAATAAATACTTAAAAACTTAAGTGAGGGAGATTGTGTCTTATTCAAGAAGTCACTTCCTAAATAGAGGTAAACCAAACCAAACTAAGCCAAATCAATGTATAGATTTCAAACAGTACAAGGAAAGAACTCAATAATCAATCCTAAGATAAAAAAGCCAATAAAATTATTTTGAACTGTTCAAAAAGGATTTGAAATTTCTTTCAAAATTTAAAAATTATTCTATCATCTACTTATTAAAATTGTCTGAAATTTATTTCTTTATATGACATAATGTAGAAACTGATTTAATTTGTTATAATATGAGAATGTGATCCTCTCTACATAATTAAACCCTTCCCTTGACTTGAAATGTGAGTTATGCAATACACCAAGGTTCCTGGTGTTCTCAAATTTGTTTCCAAGTATCTTTTCTCTCCCACTAATCTGGTTGCCTTTCTGCTCAAACAATATAGTCTTCTAATTATATAATATGGTCCTCCAGAATTTTGCTATCTTTCTATTTGTTCTTCAAAATTATCTTACATATTCTTGATTTTTTTATTTTATAATCAGCTTTTTAAGTTTCATAAAGCACATCCCTTGAAACGCTTAACTAATGTAGGATTTAATTTTTGAGAAAGCAGACATCTTTTGGTTGAATTATGCTTTAAAAAAATTTTTGGAGATTATAATATAATTGCAACATTTCTCCCTCTTGACTCTCCCTCCAAAACCTCCCATATACCTTCCTCATTCTCTTTCAAATACATAGCCTTTTTCATTAATTGTTATTGTATGCATTACATATATATTTAAATATAACCTGCTCAGTCTGATTTATGTTACTTGTATGTAGGTCTTCAGATCTGCCTACTTCGAATTGGATAATTGATTGGTGTGTTTTTCCTGCTCCCAGTATTCCTCAGGTGTCTGTGTTTCTTTGTGTAGAATTGAGGCCTCATGGGCTTTCCCTCACCCTCTCTGGCATGTCTATTGGTGTCTTCCTTGTTCAAGTCATGTTTAGACAGTCATGTTGGTGAGACTATGAGTGTAGTTACTATTAGGCATTCTGTCAAAGCATATCCTTGATCACATGACTCTTGCAATCTTTCTGCCCTCTCTTTTGCAATGTTCCCTGAAGTTTAGATGAGGGGTGATTTGTAGACATATCTAATAGAATGGTGCATCACAACTCTGCATTTTGATTGCAGTTTCCTGGAATGTTCTCTATCTGTTGCAAAGACTACATTTATCTGTGGGTATAATAACAAATACTTACAGATTATTTTTAGGGATTATTATTCTTGGTTAGTAAAGTAGTGGGTGTAGGTTGTCCTTCAATATCTATGACATCACTAGCACTGAGTATTTAGCTAGGTTCAGTACCAGCATGGTTTTCTTCTTTTGGGCATATATCAAATCTAATGAGGAAGTTTTTAGTTACTGCCAAGGTATGAATGACACTACTGCACCCTTAGAGTTATCATGTGATGTTGATGGTGGCTGTACTTCATAGACAATATAGTTGGATTGAACTGTTGGTTAGCTCCCTTCTTTGGAAGCTTTTATGGTGCTTTTTGATACCATGAAAACAAGTCCTCAGGAAGAAGACATTCAGGTCAGTTCCATCTCAGAGGTCTCTAGGTCCTGATTTTGAAGTTTATAATGTGTTCAGCAATAAGGACTTACCCTTTTACTACTGGGGACAAACAGGGAAAACAGCAACAAGCTGTTTGGTTTTAGAGTCTCTTGGGCAACCTGACCAACAACTCAAACGAGGGCTTCTCATGTCTGGTATGGGGATTTTGTTAGGTGATCTTTGACTCTAGGAGAAATCATTTTCTATTGTCCCTTCCATTTATGCTTTTCAATGTTGTTTATAGTCTTTCCACCATGCCCATCTGTTTTTAGATGTGTACGTACTTACTTAAAAGGATTGTGCATTATTATGAATGATAGTTTTAGTTTTGCTGGCTTTATTGAGCAGCAAAAATACTTTTCTATTGTGATCTTATGAATTTTGGCAAATGTGTAAAATTGTATAATTATAATATAATCAATGAAGGAAGCATTCTCTCTCAAAAATATTTACCATGTATTCTTGAATCCAGTGTCTTGTTGACTACTGAGTGATCAGTTAGTATTTCTTGCCACAATAATTTGAATTTTTCTAGAATATTATGTAACTGGAACAATATAACCTTCAGCCTTTATGTCTTGCTCTTGCTTCTTTCATTCAATGCAATGGTGCTGAGTTTTCTCTGTAAATTTTTGTACAAGGAATTTAATTTTATTTCTAAGTGGTATATAACTATATGGATGAAGCAGAATGTTATTTTTTATCCACTCACTAATTTATGTTTTTTTAAAACAAGATTGGCATAAAATGGTTAGCTATTCTGTGGCCATTAACAAGATAAGTCTTTGTGT
>LR753130.1:2743-31016 GCA_902729485.2 Mus minutoides | reverse complement strand
CAGAATCTGAGGCTACTTGGCATCAACAGAACGCAGTTATCCCACCACAGCAAGTCCTGGATATCCCCAACAACTATGGTTTGGATTTAAAATCACATCTCATGATGCTGATAGAGGATTTTAAGAAGGATATTAATAACTCCCTTGAAGAAATACAGAACAACAGATTAAAAAGGGAGAATGCTTTAAAGAGGAAACATACAAAAAAAAAAATCCCTTAAAGAATTACAGGAAAACACCATCAAGTAGGTGAAGGAATTTCACCAAACCATCCAGGATCTAAAAATGGAAGTAGAAACAATAAAGAAATCACAAAGGGAGAAAACTTGAGAGATAGAAATCCTAAAAAAGAGATCAGGAATCATAGATGCAAGCATCACCAAAAGAATAGGAGAAATAGAAGAGAGAATCTCAGGTACAGAAGATACAATAGAAAACATTGACACAACAGGCAAAGAAAGTGCAAAATGCAAAAAGATCCTAACTCAAAACATCCAGGAAATCCAGGACACAATGAGAAGACTAAACCTAAGGATAATAGGTATAGAAAAGAGCAAAAATTTCCAACTTGAATGGCCAGTAAATATATTCAACTAAATTATAAAAGAAAACTTCACTGACCTAATAAAAAGATGCCCATGAACACACAGGAAGCAGACAGAACACCTAATAGATTAGACCAGAAAAGAAATTCTTTCTGTCACATAATAATCAAAACATCAAATGCACAAAACAAAGAAAGAATATTAAAAGTGAAGGGAGAAGGTCCAGAACCACATAAAGGCAGAGCTATCAAAATTACACCAGACTATCAGAATTACACCAGACTTCTCAACAGAGACTATAAAAGTCAGAAGATCCTGTGAAGACATCATACAGACCCTAAGAGAACACAAATGCCAGCCCAGGCTACAATGCCCAGCAAAACTCTCAATTACCATAGATAGAGAGACCAAGATATTCCATAATAAAAACAAATTTACACAATATCTTTCAACAAATCCAGCTCTTCAAAGGATAATAACTGGAAAACTCCAACAAAAGGAGTGAAAACTACACCCTTCCAAAAGTCAAGAAAGTAATCTTTTAACAAAACAAAAAGAGGATAGCCATCTTACAACACCTCTAAATAAATCCACCTCTAACAACAAAAATAACCGGAAGCAACAATCACTATTCCTCAATACATCTTAATTTCAATGGACTCAATTCCCAATAAAAAGACATAGACTAACAGACTAGATACTTAAAAAGGAACCAACACTTTGCTGCATACTGAAAACACACATCAGTGACAAACACAGATACTACCTCAGAGTAAAAGCTGGAAAACAGGGCTGGTGAGATGGTTCAGCCAGTAAGAGCACCTGACTGCTCTTCCGAAGGTGATAAGTTCATATCCCAGCATCCACATGGTGGCTCACAACCATCCGTAACAAGATCTGGCGCCCTCTTCTGGAGTGTCTGAAGACAGCTACCGTGTATTTACATATAATAAATAAAATAAATCTTTAAAAAAAAAAGCTGGAAAACAATTCTCCAAGCAAATGGTCCCCCCCCAAAAAAAACAAGCTGGAATGGCCATTCTAATATCAAATAAACTTTACTTTCATCTGAAAGTTATCAAAAAAGATAAGGAAGGACACTTCATACTCATCAAAGGAAAAAAAAATCTACCAAGAAAAGTCTCAAATCCGAACTTCTATGCTCCTAATGCAAGGCAGCCCACATTCATAAAAGAATCTTTACTAAATCTCAAAGCACACATTGCAACTAACACAATAATAGTGGGAGAGTTTAACACCTCATTCTCATCAAAGGACAAAGCCTAGAAACAGAAACTAAAAAGAGACACAGTGAAACTAACAGAAGTTATAAACCAAATTGATTTAACATATATCTGTTTATCATTTTATCCTTAATCTAAAGAATATACCTTCTTCTCAGCACTTCACATTACCTTCTTCAAAATTAGCCATATAATCAGTCAAATAACAGGCCTCAACAGCTACAAGAAGACTGAAATAATCCCATCCATCCTATGGGATCACCAAGGACTAAGGCTGGTCTTAAATAACAAACAAAAACAAAATAAAAAACAAAACAAACAAACAAAAAAATGAAATACAACCATTCACATGGAAGGGGAACAATACTCTATTCAATGATAACTTGGTCATGGAAGAAATAAAGAAAGAAATTAGAGTTTTTAGAGTTTAATGAAAATGATGCCACAATATACCCAAACTTATGGGACACAATGAAAGCAGTCCTAAGAGGAAAACTCATAGGCCTGAG
Source organism: Mus minutoides (assembly GCA_902729485.2). Classification (NCBI taxonomy): domain Eukaryota; kingdom Metazoa; phylum Chordata; class Mammalia; order Rodentia; family Muridae; genus Mus; species Mus minutoides. The sequence continues at coordinate 28,718 of LR753130.1, read as the reverse complement.
TGCCTCCAAAAAGAAACTAGAGAGAGCATACACAAGCAGCCTGACAGCACACCTAGAAGCTCTAGAATGAAAGGAAGCAAATTCACCCAAGAGGAGTAGATGGCAGGAAATAATCAAACTTAGGGCTGATATCAACCAAGTGGAAACAAAAAGAACTATTCAAAGAATCAACAAAACTATGAGCTGGTTCTTTGAGAAAATCAACAATATAGATAAACCCTTAGCCAGACTCACTAGAGGGCACAGGGACAGTATCCTAATTAATAAAATCAGAAATGAAAAAGGAGACATAACAACAGAACCTGAGGGAATCCAAAATATCATCAGATCCTCCTATAAAAGGCTATACTCAACAAAACTGGAAAACCTGGATGAAATGGACAACTTCCTAGACAGATACCAGGTACTAAAATTAAATCAGGATTAGATTAACGATCTTAATAGTCCCATTTCCCCTAAAGAAATAGAAGCAGTCTGGCGATTCCTAAGAAAACTGGACATAGTATTATCAATTGATCCAGCAATACCTCTTGGGCATATACCCAGAAGCGGTTCCAACTGGTAATAAGGACACATGCTCCACTATGTTCATAGCAGCCTTATTTATAATAGCCAGAAGCTGGAAAGAACCCAGATGTCCCTCAACAGAGGAATGGATACAGAAAATATGGTACATTTACACAATGGAGTACTATTACTCTGGTATTAAAAACAATGAATTTATGAAATTCTTGGGCAAATGGATGTATCTAGAGGATATCATCCTGAATGAGGTAACCCAATCACAAAAGAAGTCACTTGATATGCACTCACTGATAAGTAGATATTAGCCCAGAAACCTAGAATACCCAAGATACAACTTCCAAAACACAAGAAAATCAAGAGAGAAGACTAATGCATGGATACTTCATTCCTCCTTAGAATAGTGAATAAAATATCTATGGATGGAGTTGTAAAGATAAAGTTTGGAGCTAAGATGACAGGCTGGACCATCCAGAGACTGCCCCACCTGGGTGGTCCATCACATAATCAGCCACCAAATGCAGACACTACTGCATACACCAGCAGGATATTGCTGAAAGGACACTGAAATAGCTGTCTCCTGTGAGGCTTTGACAGTACCTGACAAATACAGAAGTGGATGCTCACAGTCATCTATAGGGCAGAACACAGGGTCCCCAATGTAGGAGTTAGGGAGAGTACCCAAGAGCTGTAGGGGTCTGCAACCCTGTAGTTAGATCAACAATATGAACTAATCAGAACCCCCAGAGCTCCTGTCTCTAGCTGCATATGTATTAGAAGATGGCTTACTTGGCCATTATTGGGAAGAGAGGCCCCTTGGTCTAGCAATCTTTATATGCCCCAGTACAGGGGAATGCCAGGGCCAAGAAGTGGGAGAGGGTGGGCAGGAGAGCAGGGCAGGGGGAGGGTATAGGGAACTTATGGAATAGCACTTGAAATGTAAATGAAGAAAATATCTAATAAAAAATAATAATAAAAAAAAGAAATAGAAACAGACATTAATAGTCTACCAACCAAAAAAAAAAAAAAAAAGTCCAGGACCAGATGGCTTTAGTACAGAGTTCTATCAGACCTTCAAAGAAAACCTAATTCCAACTCTCCTCAAACTATTCCACAAAATAGAAACAGAAGGTACTCTACCCAATTCATTCTATGAAGCCACTGTTATTCTGATAACGAAGCCACACAAAGATCCAATAAAGAAATAGAACTTCACACCAAATTCCTTATCAATATCGATGCAAAAATACTCAATAAAATCCTCACAAACTGAATCCTAGAACACATCAAAACAATCATCTTTCATGAACAAGTAGGCTTCATACCAGGGATGCAGGGATGTATCTAGAGGATATCATCCTGAATGAGGTAACCCAATCACAAAAGAAGTCACTTGATATGTACTCACTGATAAGTGGATATTAGCCCTGAAACCTAGAATACCCAAGATACAACTTCCAAAACACAAGAAAATCTAGAGAGAAGACCAATGCATCAATCCATCAATGTAATCCACTATATAAATAAACTCAAAGACAAAAACCACATGATCATCTCTTTAGATGCTGAGAAAACATTTGACAAAATCCAATACCCCTTCATGAAAAGTCTTGGAAAGATCAGGAATTCAAGGCCCATACCTAAACATAATAAAAGCAATCTACAGCAAACCAGTAGCCAACATCAAAGTAAATGGAGAGAAGCTGGAAACAATCCAACTAAAATCAGGGACTAGAAAAGGCTGCCCACTTTCTCCCTACCTATTCAATATAGTACTTGAAGTCCTAGCCAGAGGAATTTGACAACAAAAGGAGATCAAGGGGATACAAATTGGAAAGAAGTCAAAATATCACTGTTTGCAGATGATATGATAGTATATATAAGTGACCCTAAGAATTCTATCAGTGAACTCCTAAACCTGATAAACAGCTTCAATGCAGTAGCTGGATATAAAATATATCAAACAAATCAGTGGCTTTTCTTTACACAACGGAAAAACAGGATGAGAAAGAAATTAGGGAAACAACACCCTTCACAATAGTCCCCCAAAATATAAAATACTTTGGTGTGACTCTAACAAGGGAAATGAAAGATCTATATGACAAGACCTTCAAATCCCTGAAGAAAGAAACCGAAGAAGATCTTAGAAGATGTAAAGATCTCCCATGCTCATGGATTGGCAAGATTAACATAGTCAAAATGGCGGAAGGGCATCTACAGATTCAATGCAATCCCCATCAAAATTCCAACTCAATTCTTCACTGAGATAGAAAGGGCAATTTGCAAATTCATCTGGAATAACAAAAAACCTAGCATAGCAAAAACTCTTCTCAACAATAAAAAAACCTCTGGTTGAATCATCATGCCAGACCTCAATCAAGCTGTACTACACAGCAATTGTGATAAAACTGCATGGTACTGGAACAGCGACAGACAGGTAGATCAATGGAATAGAATTGAAGAGCCAGATAAGAACCCACACACCTATGGTCATTTGTTCTTTGACAAGGGAGCTAAAACCATCCAGTGGAAAAAAGATAGCATTTTCAACAAATGGTGCTGGCACAACTGGTGGTTATCGTGTAGAAGAATGTGAATTGATCCATTCTTATCTTCTTGTACAAAGCTTAATTCTAAGTGGATCAAAGACCTCCACATAAAACCTGAGACACTGAAATTTATAGAGGAGAAGGTGGGGAAACACCTTGAAGATATGGGTACAGGCACAAAATTCCTGAAGAGTACAGCAATGGGTTGTGCTGTAAGATCAAGAATTGATGATGGGACCTTATAAAATTGCAAAGCTTCTGTAAGGCAAAAGATACTGTCAATAAGACAAAAACGGTAGCAACAGATTGGGAAAGGATTTTTACCAATCCTAAATCTGATAGGGGACTAATATCCAATATATACAAAGAGCTCAAGAAGCTGGACTCCAGAAGTTCAAATAACCCCATTAAAAATGGGGTACAGAGCTAAACAAAGAAATCTCATTTAAGGAATACTGAAGGGCTGAGAAGCACCTGAAAAAATGTTCAACATCCTTAATCATCAGGGAAATGCAAATCAAAACAACCCTGAGATTCCACCTCACACCTATCAGAATAGCCAAAATCAAAAATTGAGGTGACAGCAGATGCTGGTGAGGATGTGGAGAAAGAGGAACACTCCTTCATTGTTGGTGGGATTACAAGCTTGTACAACCACTCTGGAAATTAGTCTGGTGGTTGCTCAGAAAATTGGACATAGTACTACCAGAATATCCAGAAATACCTCTCCTGGGCATATACCCAGAAGATGTTCCAACTGGTAATAAGGACACATGCTCCACTATGTTCATAGCAGCCTTATTTATAATATCCAGAAGCTGGAAAGAACCCAGATGTCCCTCAACAGAAAAATGGATACAGAAAATGTGGTACATTTACACAATGGAGTACTTACTACTCAGTTATTAAATACAATGAATTTATGAAATTCTTGAGCAAATGGATGTATCTGGAGGATATCATCCTGAGTGAGGTAACCCAATCACAAAAGAAGTCACTTGATATGCACTCACTGATAAATGGATATCAGTCCAGAAACTTAGATTACCTAAGATATAATTTGCAAAACACAAAAAAATCAAGAAGAAGGAAGACCAATGTGTGGATACTTCATTCCTCTTTAGAATAGGGAACAAAATACCCATGGAGAAGTTACCTAGACAAAGTTTGGAGCTAAGATAAAAGGATAAACCACCAGAGACTACCCCACCCGGGGATCCATCCCATAATCAGCCACCAAATGCAGACACTATTGCATATGCCAGCAAGATTTTGCTGAAAGGATCCTGATATAGCTGTCTCATGTGAGGCTATGCCAGTGTCTGGCAAATACACAAGTGGATGCTCACAGGCATCTATTGGATGGAACACAGGGCCCCCCACAGGAGGAGCTAGAGAAAGTACTGAAGGAGCTTAAGAGGTCTGCAACCCTAGAGGTGGAACAACAATATGAACTAACCAGTACCCCCAGAGCTCATGTCTCTAGATGCATATGTAGCAGAAGATGGGCTACTTGGCCATTATTGGAAAGAGAGGCCCCTTGGTCTAGCAATCTTTATATGTCCCAGTACAGGGGAATGCCAGGGCCAAGAAATGGGAGTGGGTATGTAGGGGTGCAGGCAGAGGTAGGGTATAGGGGACTTTCGGAATAGCATTTGAAATGTAAATGAAGAAATTATCTAATAAAAAATTGTAAAAAGAAATGTATCCATCCCAAAACTTAAAAAAGAAAAGAAAATAAATCAGAGATTAAAAGACTAGTAACCAAGGATTTTCCTTGAAAGGTTAGCTTAAAACATTTGTAATGAAAGATGAGATTAATCTTTTAAAGTAGATTAACAATGGATCCTTTGCTGGAGTTACAGATGGTTGTGAGCCACCATGTGGGTGCCATAAACCAAACCTAAGTCCTTGGAAGGAACAGCCTGTGCTTTTAACTGACGATGCACCTCTCCAGCCCCCTGATTTGTTACTTATATTTATTTGCTATTTATACGTTTTTAGATTTATTTTATGTGTATAAGTATTTTGGCTGCATGTATGTCTGTTCATCACATATATGACTCATGCCGGAGGAGATCAGAATAAAGTGTCAGATATTCTGGACCTGGAGGTGTAGATGGTTGTGAGCTATCACGTGTATGCTGGTAACTGTATTCAGGTCGTCTGTGAGGGCATCTAGTGCTCTTACCACTGAGCTATCTCTCCAAACTCAATTTTTCTAGTTTGAAAAAGGACCATAAAGAGCACATGTTTTGTGATCTAACTCTCCAGCAACTGGCTTCAAAATATACATATAAATGTAATATATATACACAAAGCACAAACCTAATAAGGCGAAAAAGAAAGGAAGCCCCAGCAGTGTGGCTGTAGGAGACAGCGCAACACTCAGCTTGGCCAGTAGGGGGCAACCGTGCCCGTGCTGCACTTGTCCTGTGAGTGCTCAGCACCAATTTCTTTCTTTTTTTTTTTTTTTTTAGATAATTTCTTCATTTACATTACAAGTGCTATCCCAAAAGTCCCCCATACCCTCTCCCTGCCCTGCTCCCCTACCCACCCACTCACAGTACTTGGCCCTGGCATTCCCCTGTACTGGGGCTTACAAACATTGCTAGACCTAGGGCCTTTCTTCCCCAGGAATGGCCAACAAGGCCAACTTCTAATACATATGCTGCTAGAGACATGAGCTCTGGGGGTTCTGATTAGTTCATATTGTTGTTCCATCTATAGGGTTGCAGACCCCTACAGCTCTTGGGTTCTCTCTCTGGCTCCTACGTTGGGGACCCTATGTTCTGCCCTATAGATGATTGTTAGCATCCACTTCTGTATTTGTCAGGAACTGTCAAAGCCTCCCAGGAGACAGCTATATCAGGGTCCTTTCAGCAATGTCCTGCTGGCATATGCAGTAGTGTCTGTATTTGGTGGCTGATTATGTGATGGACCACCTGGGTGGGGCACTCTCTCGATGGTCCATCCTTTCATTTTAGTTCCACACTTTGTCTCTGTACTTCCTTCCATGTATATTTTAATTCCAATTCTAGGGAGGAATGAAATATCCACGCGTTGAACTTTCTTGTATTTTGGAAATTGTATCTTGGGTATTCTAGGTTTCTGGGCTAATATCCACTTAACAGTGAGTGCATATTAAGTGACTTCTTTTGTGATTGGGTTACCTCACTCAGGATGATATCCTCCAGATACATCCATTTGCTCAAGAATTTCATAAATTCATTGTTTTAATAGCTGAGTAGTATTCCATTATTTAAATGTACCACATTTTCTGTATCCATTCCTCTGTTGAGGGACATCTGGGTTCTTTCCAGCTTCTGGATATTATAAATAAGGCTGCTATGAACATAGTGGAGCATGTGTCCTTGTTACCAGTTGGAATATCTTCTGGGTATATGCCCAGTAGATGTATTGCTGGATTTTTTGGTAGTACTATGTCCAGTTTTCTGAGAAACCTCCAGACTGATCTCCAGAGTGGTTGTACCACCTTGCAATCCCACCAGCAATGAAGGAGTGTTCCTCTTTCTCCACATCCTCGCCAGCATCTGTCATCACCTGAATTTTTGATCTTAGCCATTCTGACTGGTGTGAGGTGGAATCTCAGGGTTGTTTTGATTTGCATTTCTCTGATGATTAAGGATTTCGAACACTTTTTAATTCTTCTCAGTCCTTTGGTATTCTTCAGTTGAGAATTCTTTGTTTAGCTCTGTACCCCATTTTTAATGGGGTTATTTGAATTTCTGGAGTTCAGCTTCTTGAGCTCTTTGTAAATATTGGATATTAGCCTCCTATCAGATTTAGGATTGGTAAAAATTCTTTCCCAATCCGTTGGTGGCCTTTTTGTCCTGTTGACAGTATCTTTTGCTTTACAGAAGCTTTGCAATTTTATAAGGTCCCATCTGTTGATTTGTAATCTTACAGCACAGGCCATTGGTGTTCTGTTTAGGAATTTTACCCCTGTGCCCATATCTTCAAGGGTTTTCCCCACTTTCTCCCCTATGAATTTCAGTGTCTCTGGTTTTTGTGGAGGTCCTTCAACCACTTAGACTTGACCTTAGTAAAAGGAGATAAGAATGGATCAATTCCCAGTCTTCTACATGATAGCTGCCAGTTGTGCCAGCACCATTTGTTGAAAATGCTATCTGCTTTCCACTGGATAGTTTTAGCTCCCTTGTCGAAGATAAGGTGACCAAAGGTGTGTGGGTTCATTTCTGGGTCTTCAATTCTATTCCATTGGTCTACCTGTCTGTTGTTATACCAGTACCATGCAGTTTTTTTTAATCACAATTGCTCTGTAGTAGAGCTTGAGGTCAGACATGGTGATTTCACCAGAGGTTCTTTTATTGTTGAGGATAGTTTTTGCTATCCTAGGTTTTTTATTATTCCAGATGAATTTGCAAATTGCCCTTTCTATCTCAGTGAAGAATTGAGTTGGAATTTTAATGGGGATTGCATTGAATCTGTAGATTGCTTTCAGCAGGATGGCCATTTTGACTACATTAATCCTGCCAATCCATGAGCATGGGAGATCTTTCCATCTTCTGAGATCTTCTTCAATTTCTTTCTTCAGAGACTTGAAGTTCTTGTCATACAGGTCTTTCACTTCCTTAGTTAGAGTCACACCAAGGTATTTTATAGTATTTGTGACTATTGTGAAGGGTGTTGTTTCTCTAATTTCTTTTTCATCCTGTTTATCTTTTGTGTAGAGAAAGGCCACTGATTTGTTTGAGTTAATTTTATATCTAGCTACTGCACTGAAGCTGTTTATCAGGTTTAGGAGTTCTCTGGTGGAATCTTTAGGGTCACTTATATATACTATCATATCATCTGCAAATAGGGATATTTTGACTTCTTCCTTTACAATTTGTATCCCCTTGATCGCCTTTTATTGTTGAATTGCTCTGGCTAGGACTTCAAGTACTAAATTGAATAGGTAGGGAGAAAGTGGACAGCCTTGTCTTGTCCCTGATTTTAGTGGTATTGCTTCCAGCTTCTCTCCATTTACTTTGATGTTGTCTACTGGTTTGTTGTATATTGTTTTTATTATGTTTAGGTATGGGCCTTGAATCCCTGATCTTTCCATGACTTTTATCATGAATGGGTGCTGGATTTTATAAAATGCTTTCTCAGCATCTAAGGAGATGATCATGTGTTTTTTGTCTTTGAGTTTTTTTATATAGCGGATTACATTGATGGATTTCCGTATATTAAACCATCCCTGCTTCCCTGGGATGAAGCCCACTTGGTCATGATGGATGATCATTTTGATGTGTTCTTGGATTCAGTTTGTGAGGATTTTATTGAGTATTTTGCATCAATATTCATAAGGGATATTGGTCTAATGTTCTCTTTCTTTGTTGGGTCTTTGTGTCAGCACCAATTTCTTGAGCTTCCTCAGAGTCCAGGTGTCTACTGTGGTTCAGTTCTTATTCTTTCAGACATAGATGAGCTTAACAGAACGACACATGCTTAGTTACAGAGGCTGGGTCTGTCCTATTATCTCCAGAGTTTCAGTCCTTATCTTGTCAGTAGTATTTGACAGGCGCCCTTCATGTCTTTATATATCTAATTAAATTTTACTGCCTACTGGATGCATTAAACTGCATGCAATTAAGCTGAGCACCACAACCAAGTAGCATGGAATGTCAAACACAAGGAACTTCTCTGCACTACAGAGCTTATTTAGTTATTTTGTTATTTATAAACAAATGTCTGACACTAGATTTATAGTGTATTTGAGTATTGGATTTGTCTGATCTTTTATGAATATCCATTTCAAGCAAGTCCACTTCCTATAGTCATCCAAAATTATTTAAATTTCTTTTGCATCTAAATAAAATCAAAGTGATCATCTCATAAGAAAACCAATTGTCAAACTTACAATGAAATTAATTCTGAATTGCCTGTCAGGGGCACTTTGCTGACAGGAGCTTGTGAGCTGCTTGACATGGCTGCTGGAAACTTAAGTTCATCTGGTCCCCTGGAAGCATTGTCTGGAGATAGTATTAATGAATGAGGTGCCTCTCCAACCCTAAGCACTTCTTTGGACATTCACTTTGAAGATTTTCACAACTGTGGTTAAAGTATTTTTCCATTCTGAAATTTAAAACCACATATCATGCTTCAGATAAAAAAGAACTTACATCCACAAAAGAATCACCACCATTGAGGTGAACTGTACAAACTGCCAGCACAGTCATTTTAGACCTAAAAATGGCAGTTATATAGGGTTGCGCTCAATGCATGTCAAGGGGGAAGTCCTGAGCATAATATATAATGCTATTTGCAACATGACACAAAGAAAAGTATGAGTAATGAAGAAAGAAGAAAAGAAAGATGGAACCCAGATGTGCCTACATCACAACGGGCAACTCTCATGCATCCAGGATCTATATATATCAGTCAACAGTACATCAGATGCCTTCATACTCACTTGTACATAGTGATACAGACATCAGGTTTCAAAAAGGTGGGCGGAGGCGTTACTTTTATTGTTTTTCATGTAGAGTTAGTTTTTGTTTGGTTAAATTTCTTTGTTTTGTTTTGTCTTTCTTTTTATCTCATTATTAACTTTCCTGGTCATTGTTTTTATTTTTGATTATCTTTCAACTTGACACAGGCTAGAGTTATATGGAGAGAGTCACCCTCAAGTGAGAAAATGCCTCTATAAAACTTATTCAGGGGGGCCCAACTCCCTATAAAAATACCACCCCGGGCAGGGGGTAATGAGTTATATAAGAAGGTAGGCTTACAATCCACAAGGAATGAGTCAGGAAGCAACATTCCCCTATGGTCTCTCTTTGTTTCCTGCCTCTGAGCTCTCACATATTGTTATTGCCCCCCATGGCAGTACCCCCAGCTACCCTCATGATGGACTGGAAGCTAAAATAAACTCTTTATTCCTAAGGTTGCTTTTGGTCATGATATTAATCACAATAACTCTAACATTTATCTATATACAGATACACAAAATACCAATTTGTCCTTGACACCTCACATTCTCTCAACACCATGTAGTTTCTCTATAAATGTCTCTCATTCCAGCTATCTTGAGAGTAAGCTTACATGATCTCTTGCCAGCATGTTCCAGTCACTTCCATCATGATCTACTAGCCTAGAGATTCTCACCCTTCCCAATGCTGTGATCCTTTAATACAGCTTCTTCAGGTCGTGGTGACCTCAAACCATAAAATTATTTCCTCGTTACTTCATAATGGTTATTTTCCTGCTGTTATGACTTTAAGTGTAAATATCTGATATGCAGAATATAGGACATGTGACCTCTGTAGGGTCAAGACTCAAGAATTGATAACTACCTGTGGAGTCACCAACTACACGTTGAGAACTGCTGATAACGCCTTCTTTCTTTCTTCCCCTGCCTTCCCTTCATCATTTGTTCTCTAAATGCAACCAGATAAACTTTGTAAGCCCACCTCTGCCCATGTTCCTACTGTAGTTCTAAAATGCTTCAGTTACCTCCCAGTTACATGAAAACCATCCCCTACCCAAGCTCATCTTGGACCCACATGAGCTGACACTGGATGAGATGTGCCCATCAAATATATATACATTGGAAGCTTTAGAACCACAGTGCCTGAGGGTGTGATTAGGTGTAATTATGGAATGATGAGTTCATTAGGGTGAACCCTAAGATGATATGACCAATGTCCTTAAAAGAAAAGACTAAGATACAGGCTGGCTCAGAGGGGATACTTCCTGAAGACCCCAGAAGGCAGCTGCCTATGATTCAACCAATGAGGAAGATCTCAGAAGAAGCAAGCCTCATTGAACACCTGGTCTCAGAATTCTATCTAGCTGCCAGAAATGGGAAAGTTCAATTCTTGCTGTTGAATTCACCCAGACTGCATGACTTATAAGGGTAGCTTTAGCAAAGTGACACAACCTCCTTTCTAGCCTTGACTCACTTTGTAACTCCTGTGCTCCCTGTGCTTCTGCAAGGTTTCCTTTGGCTCTCTGAACTATTTGTGCTCTTATTTGTAATGGCCTTTGCATGTGTTTACACTCTCCATGCCCTAGATGGCCCTCTGACCATTTTCTGTTGGTTTGGTTAATTCATTCGAAATTTAATAGATTATTTTATGTGTGTGAGTGTTTTGCTTGAATGTATGTCTGTGCATCACATGTATTCACTGCACACCTAGGGTGTCAGACACCCTGTAACTAGAGTTATGGATTCCTGTGAGCCACCATGTTGGTGCTGAGAATTTAACCCAGGTTCTCTGAAAGAACAGGCAAGTGCTCTTAACTAGGATTCATCTCTCCAGACTCTTCCTCTCCTGTGTCCCCCTGTTTTCCCTTGTTCAACATTTAGTGACTGAATGCTAACTCTGTGCCTGACAAGATGATCTTTCTGAGCATTTGCAGTGTGTATACAATGTTCTTATCCTCAGATTACAGATTCACCTGAGTTAAATAACTTTGTTTTGCAATGTTCCTATTACAGATACTTATTGGAGAGAGGACTCAAGACCTCTTAGGAAAAGACTATCTGTGTTCAATAGCAGATTGGAATGCCAGATATCAAGAGTCCTTATAGCTTGGAGTCCAACCCCAACCTTGAAGAAAAGACTGCTTGGTTGTGAGGAGAGTGAACAGCTAGCACTCCCAGCTGTTAACTGCTTCAGTGGACTCTCTGGTCTTTGAGCTGAGATGCTGGTCTCTTTAGGGTGCAACCCCCATGAATAAACAAAACTGTGGCATAGCATTTCTGCCTTACACAGGATAACTTCCCTTTTTTCACTCTGCTGCCTCCTAGCTCCCTTCATCCTTCATTAGTTCTGGCCAATACTCTCTTTCCCCCCTAAATCTATCCCTATCTCTGGTTTGCAGGGGACAATGCTAGGTGTGGGGATCTAAGTAGGTGGCTTCCCGTAACTCCAAGCATCCTCTGATGTAGCCACAAGTGTCACAGATTTCTGGGTTCCTGAAAGCAAAGCTGTGGATGGATGGGAAGGATGGCAAGAGAAATAATGCGCCAAGACAAATTCTCTGATGAAGGCTCAGTCTTTAATTTATGGCACTGAATATATATGGGAAAACCCAAGGACCCATCCCTTTCTTTTGGCTGAGTTCTGTTGTTTGTTTCAGCTGGATTGAGTTGCAAAGTGGGCTCTTCATCAGGTCAGTGGGCAGGCAGTACTCAGTTATCTGGCAGGAAGATGTAAATGTAGCAGAACCAGATTCCTGGCTCCATTGTTAGAGATTTATTCAGTCAGTTTAAGACTGGGGACGGGGTTGGGGGGGGGTGACAGTTCCTACCTATTTATTTATTAAAAATTAGCTGAGCTGGGGCCTAAAATTTACTTATGGTCCATGGCCCTGGCTGGGAATTATGGTGGCTGGTAGCTGTGCCTGCCTTGAGTCTGAATGTCTAGACTCCTTCTGATCCATCCTGGAGAACACGTTTGTGTTTATTTGAACAAGCATGGCCTTTTAGTGTTTATAATGAAGAAACATGGTCTTTTGGCACATGTCTCTTTCTTAGGTTGGGAAGAGTCATAGAATCATCAGTGACCCGTCTTTGGCTACTAGACCTCATAGCACACCTTTTTCATTAAGAACAAACCACAGTATGTGCTCAATGCATCTCTTCATAGGGATGAATAACTACCATATCTGNAAGTCCAAAGTTAAAAGGAACAGGATTCAAGTAGTCTGTGAGGGATGTCTCCCCCCTCCCCCCTCCCACTCAATTCAGTTGCAAATTAGCAAAGATCAGTCCCAGGGTCTGGCCTCCTAGTGTGGGGGAGGTGGCTTTGAGAGTCCACAGAAAGACTGTTACTTCTCAAGTAAATAGTGGTAATATTCGGGTAAGCTGGCTGATAAAGATTTTTTTAGCTATCCTCGTAATTGGAATATCCAACATTGGATTTGTTTCTAGACCAGTCAGTCCATCTTTGAGGCAGAATAACTGGTCACATTAAAGGAAAGAGAAAAATCATTATAACTCCTCATTTTGATTAATTTTTCTAAATCAGTTTTCACAGTCTCTATATCCTCTGTCCCACAATGTGTAATAGCTTGAAGCAAGGCAGCTTGTGTAATCTGGGACATAGCAAGCAAAGGTGCATCAAGGATATACACCCAATACAGCTTTCCTGTCACCATTGTCAGGGCACTCAGCAAGCTCACAGGTCAGCATCATTCTTTTGTGTCCTCATGTCACACCAATCACTCTGCCAGTAAGCATGACCCTGAAGCATTCTGCAGAAAAAAACACAAACATGCCCTCTTGCCCATATGAAATACCTGATCAGGACCATGCCATATACCAATAAGTAGATCTTTCCATTTCTTCTATGGATGAGCATGCCTAGCTGTAAGATGCTATAGACACTCATCAAAGAGTTCTTTCTCATCCAAATTTTTAAAATTTTTAAATAAAATGCATGATTTAAATAATGTGCACTGGGATATAATTCCCCCTTTTTGTTTTTTTAAGAAGGTATTGTTTTAAAGTTCAACAATGCCTTGTCCTAGAGAATTATATAAAATCCCAGTAACATGGGTAACATTAAATTGTTAACAAAACATCTCAAATGCTTGACTGTCATGGCCAGTTCCATTTTCTGTTTTAATATTATTTGGAACACCAAGCATAAAAAAATTAATGTAGGCAATGACTAATTACATTAATAGTTGCTTCTCTTGTTAAAGCAATTGCAACCAGAAAGTCTGAAAAGGTATCAATAGTCACATGTACATATTTTATTTTCCTAAGATCAGAAATATGAGCATCCATTTACAATAATTGATTAAGTATAAGTCTCCAGATTTTAACACCATTCAGTGGAACACATAGAAATTGAGGTCTCTAAGAACAAGTCTTTTACAATTTGACATGCACATTATCTAAAAATACCACATTATTATCTCAAGCCATTACTATTTTGATAGTGTAAAAAGTGAGATTATATGACCAGTTGTTCTTGTTTAAGGCCCATAATCTTCCTGGGATAAAAATCTGCTGTGTCCTTTCCTTAAGGGGTCCTGCCCTGGCAGTCCAGGATGAGTTCTTAAAGGATCAAGGACACTCCTTTAAAGGAATAGTAATTTCTCTTAACGTGAGTTGTATGTGCATAAACAGTTGCAAAATTTGAGAGATAGCAGTATCTAAAAAAGGAATAATTTCAAGCAACTGTAAGCAAATATATATATTGGTTATCAGTATCCAAATTTAAGCTTGTTTTTTTTTTTTTCAACATTTCAAAACACTGGCTACAGCATACAGTTCAATTATCTGTGCTGAAGCAGGAGGAACCTCAAAAGAATAAACATGTGATCCAATCAGATATACTTCTCTCCCATAGAAGGGCAGTTAATAAATACAGTAGGTGTATTCTTTATGGGATGCGTACATAAATTTACAGGAAATACAAAAGTATGCGTAGAAGTAAATTTTAACTTGTCTTTGGATAATTATTATCAATTTACCCAAAAGTTTACTATGCAATAGGCCAAATATTGATATTCTGTAAAAGTCAATTTAATTGCCGTTTGAAACAAGGAATAGATGTCTTGTCAGATTTTTAAGAATTTTTTTAAACTACCTTCATGATTCTATCCTATAATTTTTTATTAACACAACAACAGCTTCATAACATGATGTTAAAACTTTACTTGGAGATGAAGAAAGATGATTTTACATTAATAATTCATTAACCAAAGAATTGCTGTGGCTTCATTGAGTAACAATAACTACAATAAGCAGCTAACATTTGACTACCATTGATTATAATTGATAACAATTGATTACAGAAGCTTCCTCTATTTTCTGAAAAACTCTTTGTTTCTCAACAGTTAATTTGCAACTCCGTTGATAACATCCAACAAAGGCTTAAGTCCTCCTATGGTAAGGATAAGGTGAGGTCTTAGCCAATAGACATCTCCTAGAAGCTTTTGAAAATAATTTGAAGTAAGCAAATCATCTTTTCTTTCTTGAATTTTCTGTACCACAATTTTTCTAGGATATATCTGAGGCCCCAATATTGAAAAAGATATTGCCTTTTAAATCTTTTCTGGAGTGACAACTACTCCAAAATTTTTCAAGCTCATTGTGTAAGAGCAAAGGTTTGTAGTAAATTTCCCCTAAGAGGGAATAGTTAATAAAATACTCTCCATATAATAAACAATATAAACGCAAAGATTTAAATTCCTAGCTTCTTGTATTGAAGCAGAGACAAAAAAATATTATTTTTTTTAAGTTTACATAATGTAAGGATATTATACAAATGTAGAGGCAAAAACTTTTCAATGATCACAAGCTCACTAGAAGCAAACCTTTCAATTATCAGGATGCAAAGGACCACACAAACTTCCAAATCCATAATAATTCTATATGGAGTAGGAAAGCCAGATTGTAATGCCCTTAGAAGTTCCACAGCCTCATTGACCTTTCATAAATCTTAAGTTTAAACTTTATTTTGAACAACAACTGGATAGGCCTGTAATAATGCTGTTTTGGCTTAAAAATCATTCCCTAAAGGCAAGGAGAGGTAAGGTCCCAACAACTTCCCTTGGCAGAGTTTACAAAACATAAGAAATGCTACACAAGCCTTGCAAAGGCTGCTCTGAGCTTTTCATTAACTCAAATGTAAATATTTCTTAATCTGAGCCTTTTTCCTGAGTTCTGGCCCAATGACTACCCGTCCTGCAGCAAAAAGATTCCAGGGGAGCAATTCTACTGTTTGTCTATGCCTCTAATTTTTGGACAGTCTTTCCTAAGATGATTTATACTTAAAACATTCCTTATAACCTTAGTGTTGTGAAAACATTGCTTGTAAGTACTATAACCCCTGCAAGGCAGCAATAATATGCAAACACTGATTGTATGTGGGTTCAATTTCTGCCCAAGGACAAATAGATCCAGATAAGACTGTCTTTGTTTCATATGGCCAAATGGCCACAGAGAGCTGTAATAGTGTTCTCATAAGACAATTGTGAGGGGGAAAAAAAAAAGAACCCCTGCTTGAGGATTTCCAGAAATTCTGCTGGATGTTTGACGTAACGTATCCACAAAATCCTGAAAATGTTAATCAGGAGCCTGTATGATACTAAAAAAATTCTCACTCAGATCTCCTTTCCAATCTTTCAGGATTAAATTTTGCTTCTACCACTGTATCCACTAAAGCAGTGTAAAAGTGGGAGCAGGTCCACACTGTCCACAGCTGTTTTTAATTTTTGTTACTATTGTAATCATCCTAATTACAAAATATGGGTGAGTTAAGTATCCTGAGCTTGCAATCAAACTGCAAAGTGCAGCCAATAGAACATTGGCAATTTTAGCCATAATTTTTAAGTTTCTTTCCAATATTAGACCATAACCATAAATTTTGGTCAATTTTAAACAATCCATTCTCTTTAAAATAAATACCAAAAGGATTACTTCCAGGTTACAAAATTTGGCTAACAATTCTTATACATGAATGTTTGTATGACAGTTCAACTTTTAATACTTCTTTGAAGAGACATTGTTTTAAATCTTATCTCTTATGAATCCAGTTTCTTGGATAAGAATTACATAAAATATTATCCCAATTTAGAAGTATCTTTAGAGGCCTGATTTCCTGGGCTGGTTCATGCCACATGTTGTTTAAAATCACTACAACTCTGAGTTATAAGTTTTGAGCTAACTTTCTTGTTATCAGTATTACACGGTTTTAATCATACCTGCCACAGACCCTCCGGATCCCTTATCTGCATGGGTGGAGTTCTCTGGAGAGAAGTGGGCAAGGGTTCGGCGAATGTGGGTGACAAAAGAGACCACACAAGAGGGTGTGTAGAATCTGAATGTAATTTGTCAAATTGAGCATCAGATTTTTATACAGGAGAAAATGGGGAAGTTAGGTGACACATCGGCAAGGTACAATGAGGTTAATAGATTCTTACACAAGACAGAGGAATGCAGTCACAGAAAGGACCAGCAGGAACTGGGTAATAAAACAACTTAGACAAAGTCAGCTCTATTTAAGGTCAGCTATGGTTTTAGGAGCCAGGTAACTCCAGAACTGTGAGGGTCCCGTTCCCGTAAGTGTGGCTTCAGTACTAAGATTAATTCCTCAAGACGAGATCTATTGGAAGAGTACTTATTACGTTATGAGATTTTGGTGTCGAGTTAGATAAAGGATTTGGTAACATTTAAGGACATATACCCTCACTGAGTCGATCGATATCAAGATTCATAGAGTTAGACCAAGGTTCTCAGGTCACAAGCCTCCTTATTCTTAGATAGTGGTGAATTCCTGTGTGGGGCAGTAACTCAGCTGTTCATGCTCAAGGTTGGATCAAGGACTGCCTAGAATCTAACTTAGCTATGTGTCAAAATATGAATCCTTAGGAGCACTTATAACGAAGCAATATTAGGGGAAAGCACACAGATCTGTTTACCAACTAAAGCAAGAACATTGGAGCATTATTTATACAGGATGCCACGATTCCAGGAGACTAAGTTTCCATGAACTTTTTGCCCTGGGACCAGGCCTAGACTTTTCAGCCTGTCACGCGGGTTGCTACTGGAGTGGATGTAGCACATACCCAATAACTTATAAGTCAATACTCAATGACCAAGACATGCAGAGTATATTTATACCATTAAGACCAATCAGAAACCAAATGAAGCAGCTACATGAATCTTATACCTTTATACCAATCAAAGAATTTTTACTTTTCTAGGTATAATTTCAAGAAAAGAAATACTTTGTCATTTCCTGAACCCAATAATCACAATTGCAGAGATTTTTCTAAGAAAAAACAAATATCAGCTTGTTTGCCTTAGAAGAAGCTGCTAGCCCCTCTAAAAAGCAGCTTTTCAGCAGGGCCTCTCCTGCTGCACTTGACTCCTGGCTAAGGGTGCAGGGCAACTTAAATCAGCCACTTCTGTATAAACTGAGACTGAACCAAGAGATGGATATCTAGCAGATAACGTTTTAACCATTTTTTTTGTTGTTGTTGTTGTTGATTTCAACATGAAACATAGAACAACAATCATTCAGAGAACAAAACAAAAACAGACATGAGTTGACACATGGACAGATTGGTGCACCAAACACAGACAATACAGACAGGGTAGAAAACTTGATGTAACCAGAAGTAAGGGTGTCTCCTGTAGTGGCCAGAAAGCAGGAAATCTCCTGATGTCCTTCTGTCCCTGGGAGAGCTCTAAAATCCATTTTCCTTCTCTCTCTCTCTCTCTCTCTCTCTCTCTCTCTCTCTTTCTCGTCATTTGTATATCTAGCATCTCACTTTTTTGTGTGTAAATTTAATTATTTTATTTTATTTTATTTTTTTAAGCCCTACTTCTCTTCCCTGATACAGTTATTGACTGTGGACAAATGGCTTTTTAGATTTTTCAAGTCCCATTTTTCCACTGTCAACCCCTAACTGATATCAGTGTTGGGCCCACTCTTACTCAGACTAGCTTGTATCCTTTTTGCACACGTGTAATCAACAGCCTTCAAAAGATAAAACTTATAGTGCTAACATTAATGCTGTATGTTACTTCCCTTGCAAGATACCATCTTCAGTTTTCTGTGGAGCCCCAACAAGACAGTGTCCCTCAGTCTGTCTTTCTGTATTCAGGTCTCTTTTTCTCATGCCACCTGTAGCTGACAGCAGCCACAGGGTATTGGGATCCTGAAAGGAAAACTGGGGATGGATGGGAAGGACAGCAAGAGAAATAATGATCCAAGACAAAGTTCTTTGATCAAGGCTCAATCTTTAATGTATGGCACTGAATATATATGGGAAAACTCAAGGACCCACCCTTTGTTTCAGCTGGGTTCTGTTGCTTGTTTTAGTTAGAACGAGTTGCAAAGTAGGCTCTTCAGCAGCTCAGCAGGTGGGCAGTTCTCAGTTGTCTGGAAGGAAGATATAATTGTATTAAAGCTAGACAGGTGACACCAGTATTGCAGATTTGTTCAGCCAGCTGAGGGCTGTGGTGGTGGCAGGGGTCACACTCTGACACTGACACAGCAGGTGTTTCAGAACTGATGTTGATCCAGGGTCAGCAATATGTACTATCACTCTGGCTCCTAGAAAGACTACAAAATATTTCCTATCTGGACATGAATCAAATAAGCCTGTTTTCACTAATGTTCTTCTTGGCCCTAATACACCCTGGCATCATATAAGTGGCTTGAATGTGTCCACAGGCTTTCTAAATGTATTATTTGTCCAATTAGTTGAGGGTGAGATACAGGTAAAGGTGATTAAATAATTTTCTTCTTAGTCAGTTTCAGAAATGCTAGTCAGTTACAACTGAGCTATTAGTTTCTTACACTTAAACTCCTTAAACCCCTTACCCATACACTTTATCTAGTCATTTCTTGACTGCTTCAGCTTTTCAAGCACATGAAGAGTCTACACATGCTAAGGTGTATTAACATGCTTAGTGACAGGGAAGGTTCCTGAGCTGAAGTAGGGAGTGGAAAGGACTCATTGTTGCTTTCTGCTGTAGAAGCAACTTCTAGCTCATTATTAGAAAAGTAATAATCCATAGCCAGATGAGGTGCTACAACCCATAATCCCAGTGTTCAGGAGGCTGGAGCAGGATAATTGCCACAGATCTAAGACCATTCAGAACTTCAGTGTAAGATCAAGTCCAGCACAGAGCTCACATTAAAAAGCTGGCCATGGCTTCTTTTAACCACAGAACTGGGTAGGTGGTAGAGACTGGAGAATTGCTGGGACTTAGTGGCCAGCCAGCCTATCTGAAACACACTAATTCCCAGATTCAGAGGGAGACCCTGTCTCAAGGATATGATGTAAAAAGAGATAGAGGGAGACAACTGGTGTCCTGTTCTGACTTCTGCATATACTAGCAAAGGCACAATCATGTGCACTTGTGTGCAGACACCATAATCAACCAAAAAGAAGAGGGTGGGGAGAGGAGAAGTTGAAGGTGAAGGAGGAAATGGAGGAAGAGGAGAAGGAGTTCGAGGAAGAGGAGGAGGAAGAGGAGGAGGAGGAGGAGGAGGAAGAGAAGTAAAAGGAGGGAAGAATGTGATAATCCCCTAGAAGAGCATCCTCCAAAAGCTTGTAGACCAAGAGAGAGACAGTTGTCATGCCTCATTCTGTTTAGGGCCACAACAACTCCAACATATTTTAAAGAAACCTATGTGAAGGTTCTTTGTGAGTACCGTCCAGTACGACATGTCTGGAGCTCTACAGCACAGTTATTTCTCTTTATCTTATTTAACCATCACCCTTTCATAGTAAAAACATCCTGACCTGTGCAGTGGAGTCAATAAGAACAAAGGCTCCTGAGTTAGAGAGTCTTGGGTTTAAATCTAAGTTTTCACATTGACTGACTATATGACCTTATACAGTTACTTAATCTTTCTGAGTCTTAACTAATCCTATGGTAAGAATAATAATAATAGTGCATACCATATAAAGCTGCTGCAAAGTAAAAATAAAGCATATCGAGTGCTTGCCTCCTTCTTGGTTTCTTTATTTCCCCACATAAAACACTAGTTTATGTTTCTAGTTCTAGGGTAAATGAAATGTCTACTGTTACAAAATATGTTCCCATTGTAACTGTATGTCTTTGGAAGCATGATTTTTGACATGATTTTTACTTGGACTTCCATCAGAAAATATGACTTTGAACAATACTTGTATTATTCATTAATGATGAGATTATGTCCAGTTAGTTGAAGTTCAATGTTCTCAAAGGTAAACAGTTGATAGAACCTGGCCACTGACAATAGTTTGGATTCTGAGGTCATTGCGATCTGTACAAAGGTTGAAGCCTTTTGGCTGGCTATCAGCTTAGCCTTAGAAGACTTTTCTTGACAATTATTTTTTAAATTATCATTTACTATTTTTATGGGTATGTGAATGAATGAGTTTATATGTACCACATGTGTACAGAGGGCCACAGCAGTCAAAAGAAAGTATGTGATTTCCTGTTACTGAAGTTAGAGTCAGTTTTGGGATGCCACATGAATGCTTGTAATTGAACCTGGGTCCTCAGCAAGACCAAGTTTCCAAGAATCTGACTCCTTCTTCTGACCTCCACTGCACCAGGCCTGTGCATGGTACCCAGGTACACATGCAAAATCAGTGCTCATACACATGAAATACAAATGAATCTTTTGCAAAAATTGAGTAATCCAACTTCTTCCATACTCGTCATAAAGCAAAGATTCTATACATACTTGACCTTCCAGTTCAGTCCCTACCCCCTCCAAAACTGGTTTTCTGATTCCAAGCCAGATCCAAAGCTGCATCTATTTCCATATCAGAGTTCTCTTGAATACCCACTCTTTTCTTGGGAATATATTTTGAGAAATGTAAGACTACTAAATCAATCCATAAGTGATGAAATTGCCAAGTGTGCAAAGGGCAGGAACAATCCTTGGCCTCTCATCAATAAATGAGAAAACATTCCACAAAGCCTGATGGAGGTAGAGCAGACCCATATGGGAAGAAGAAAAAACCCTGCAGAACCCAGAGTGTATATAAGGACAAGCAAAGGAGCTGGGGAGTGGAGTGTAGGCATCATCACCAGAAAGACGTGGTCCTGACCATAAACTCATTAAGCACTTCTTGGATTGACTTCGGGACAAAGAGACATTCTATTATACAGAACAAAGGGGTGAAGAAATGGATCTTCCCTTGCAATCTAACTGGAATTATTTGCCAGAATACAGGGATGAAAGTCAGAATAAATGACAGTAATGAAATTTGAGGCTCCATTCTACAACCTTTTTCGTAAGAAGCTGTGAAGAAAGTTAGGTAAATTGTGGAATAATGATAAAAGCCTTGCCTACATTTAAAGACTTCACACATTATATGATTAAAGTCTTGAACTAGATGAGAAGGGAGGGCCAGAGGAGTCTGCTCTCCAGACTGGTTGAGAAGTGGTGATCAGGTCATCCACTCCCAGGTAAGAAGCCTAGTTTGTAAGGAGTTCAAATTAAGATGTTATTGTCTTGAGTGGGCTGAATGGGACCACAGTCACTGAAGAGCACCTATACCACATCCTGCTACTCTGTCTGTTAATGATATTGAACCCATGGCTGAGCCTTTTCACATAACCATACAGCAACTATGTATAACTCAAATCCTTATTTTCTTGCCTAAGTATTTGGGTCACTTTACTTCAAAGCTCAAAGTAGGACTAGATCACAAATCCAGATAATTCAAAGCCATTTTTCAAGCTTTCCTCAAAGATTCCTTATCAAACTATTTTTATTGTAATTTGGGCACACAATGCTAATATTTTTGGAAGGGCCTTTCCATGATCACCAACCCCCTCCTTGCTCTCATTGGATATTGCCCACCTGGAGGCGTAGGCCATTCTTCATTCTCATGCCTCCAGGCAGCGATCTGTAGTGTGAGAACAAGAACATATTCAGGTACCAGATCCAATTTATTTCCCCAAGAGAAAGTATAGGACTCTCCAGCGTTGAAAAATGACCGGTAGCCAACTGGATTTGTTTCCTCTGTGATAAAATATTCAAGATGAGAAAAAAATAAATGAACCCTGACTTATTGGCATTGGATAGGTCAATGATATTTTCTCTAACAATTCCATGATCCTCACATAGTTTTTCAAACTTTTCCTTGATGTCTGAACTCAAATCTGGTTCTCGGCCTGTGAGAAGAGCAACAGTGAGTGTAGCAGCTGTGTCGTGTGCATTGACCACAGCCTGAGTGAGGGGACAGGGGCTTCCCCAAAGGATGGGAAAATGGTTGGCAACATGATTGACAGGCATGGGTATGATCTATCCTGGATTTGGCATCCATAGAAATACTCCTGTCACACTTAAAGATTTCAGAGTGGTTCCATCACTATGCTGGAGGGGTGATGGAGGTGAGCGTCAATCTTCAGGAGGTGAGAAAGAGGCAGGACCAAGCTGGGAAGACCATATTAAAGCTAGAGGTTCTTCCTTCTTTTCCCACTAGAAGATCAGTGTCTGTGTGGAAATACTTTACCATAGAGCCCCATCAGCTGGAAGATTTCCCCATTCTTTTCGTTAATAAGATGAAACATAATATAATTATCTTAAGTGTAGTGAATGTATTGAATCCATCATCTGTGGAGGAAATATAACAGAGCTCAGAAACTCTTTGTTCTGCAGAAAATGATGGATACCCTTTTCTTGTTTTGCCCCAAACAAAAAATCATTAAGATACATATCCTGGAAGAGATTGGTGAAGTGTCTGAGCCTTTCTCTCTTTAACTTACTGAACTTCAAGAAGTAACTCCTAAGAAATGGGACTCTGAGAGGTCCAGACCACTAGTGAACAGTCAGCCACAGAAGCACCACTCTCTCATTGTCTCCTAGCTTTACGCACCTCCCTCAGCAGCTTCAAGCAACATGTGTCTATCTTTTATAAGCTTGCTATATCAAATATCTGTTTCTACACCCTAAGCGATGTGCACAAGTCCTAGCCACCAGGCAGCATCAGACAGATTCAATCTCCCCCTACTTATCGTACTTGCCTGCCACAGGGTATTATCTATTAGATAGTACCCATTTGACTAGTATGTGCAAGTTCCTGAGTTCAAACTCCAGCAACCTCCCCCCCCACAAACACACACACTAAAGGTATTAAGGTTTACTAATAATCTTGTGGATAGATATATAAGCATTTTATAAACTCACATGTCACAGAATATTGTGGTCGGAAAAGACAAAACAGTCGTTGGTTTTTATAAAGCACCGTGAGAAGTAGATGTGAAATTTTTTCTCACTCGATTACGTATTCCCTAAAACTAGACCGACCGTAGAACTGGGAGATTAGATATGTATAGAGGTCAAAGACTAAGACAAATTGAAAACTGAGAAAAACATTTTAATCGTTTTCACTGTCACAACTAAGGAGACTTCTCACCAGGACTCCAACATCATCCCTTCCTATCCATACAGTACCTAGTGACAACTTCTGTGATCTGCCTTCCATCCTGTCTTACAGAGTAGTCAATCCCTTTCTCTCCTGCATGTTACCTAGGGATAACTCATCAAGAATCAAAGACTTTCTTTAAATTTCTCTTTGCCACACCCATGACAATTCTCCATCAATTTCTTTCTCTTTCTGTTCAATAAATGATTACCCTTGTACTTAAATATATGTCTGTGTCCAGAGAAATGTGGGTCTGACAATGAGTGAATGAGGGGACCTCATGTGTCCTGTACCCAAGATCCTTTCTTATGTCCCAGAATGTAACCTGAGTTTCAGGATTTTGCCTCCCCTGCAGCCATCCCAAGCCCTGAGGAGTACTGCCTGCTCTTTAGCTCTCCTGCTTTGTGCTTCATGAGGACCACGGGAGCATGACACTTGCTGCATGATTCCTCCATCTATAGTCTCTTTTCCAACAGAGCATAGTTGAGACACATTTTCTAAGGCTCTGCCTCTTCAATATGTTTCAGGACATGCTGAGGGGAGTGGGGTAGTTTGAGGGAGGTTTGGTAATTAGAGTCCCATTGGATACAGAGAAAAAGGTATCTAGCTCCCCATACCACACTCTGGCCCCTAGATCAAGAGATTAAATTGGTTCAACTCAGGACACATGAAATGAGTTCTTGCTGTAGTTTGCTAAAAGATGGCAAACACTATTGAGAAACCCAAGCAATTATGATGAAATACCTCCCTCCCCACAACTGCCCTGATGGGTGGGTCCCAGTCATTCTCTGACCAAAGCCTACTAAGTGGCTTCAACTACATCCATGGACTACCATGCCCAGCTTTTCATTTTTAGTATTGGCACAAATTTAAGAGACGAAATAAAAAATGTTCACAAACTAGGCTATTATTGGGAATCCTTATGTAGTTAAGTAAAAAGTCTTGACAATGCTACCATACCTCAAAAGACCACAACCCAGAGAAAGGTAAAGAAAACATTTGGTTGTTCCAAGGTCAACAGGGCAGCTTGAGTTCACCCTAAATCCTTTCCCTTTCAATATCAAACACTTTGTAGAAATGAGATGTGAAATAGTGAAAACATTCAAAGCCAAGGAAGAAATTCAAAACCTCAGACAGATGAATCCCTTTGTAAAGGAAGAAGAGAGGGAAGAGGTGAGGGTTGATGCAGTAGAACTGTACAATTCTTTGTGATCTGGGAGTAGATTACAGCTAAGGGAGCATGCAGGGTTGGGGACAACTGTCACAAAGTTCCAAGGATGCCACATGAGCATGCAGCCTCAGAGGAGCAAGGGCTGAACCAGAGTGATTTTGCAGACAGATCCCCACATTTTCATGGACATCCACCAAGAAGACAACTACCTATAGCTGCAGAAGTGACAGGACCAACAATTCTAAAGATCAAAGCAGCTGCTGACACCTAAGGACTGGCCTGACTGCTAGATCTAGGAGTTTCCACTTGAAAAAGCTGGCTTGATGCTCATTGTTGCCCTGAATGCCTTATCAGGAATAAATAACCTCACAAAATATCAACATTAGGAACTATCCTCTTGAGATTGCAAACACAAGATCATTTTGCCATCTAAAATGATGTCTGTCCTCTGGCTAAAATCAGTGACAACTACTTCTTTACAAATTGGAGAGTTAGCTTTATGTTTGTGTCCACTTATTATAAATAGGATATAATGGGCTATTTAATCACTGAGGTGTAATTCCCCAATTGCACCCAACCTACAGCTTTCTGAGACATCCCTGAACCCTTCAGGAGTTCTTTGCTTCATTCCTTTTGTAAAGATTGTCTGAAGAATACCGAATGGCTGAGAAGCACTTGAAAAAATGTTCAACATCCTTAATCATCAGGGAAATGCAGATCAAAACAACCCTGAGATTCCACCTCACACCAGTCAGAATGGCTAAGATCAAAAATTCAGGTGACAACAGATGCTGGCGTGGATGTGGAGAAAGGGGAACACTCCTCCATTGTTGGTGGGAATGCAAGCTGG